>JAECUM010035945.1:0-13834 GCA_016617855.1 Megalonaias nervosa
CATTACAATCAAACATTTCTGGTTATCAGATAATCTAGGGATAATAAATATAATCTACAGAAAAAGAACACACACACACACAAACACACACACAAACACACACACACGCATGCACACATGCATATGGCACACATTCTCTTTAGATACACAATTTAAATAGACGAATATATGTATACAGCATCAAGGTGACATAGACTTTGTGATAATACAGTGTTTTGTTCCTGTTCACCATCAAATCAGATGCAAGTTACATATTCATTTGCTGAGGTCAATTTTTGATGAATTTGGTCCTATTTTTTATTTACCTTAGCAGTGTATTTTTCAATGTTCTTATGCATTGCAACTATTTGCTTAAAAGCATAAATGGAAGGATTTGGCATATTGAATCTGCAAGTGTAAATATAATATTTTGCCAAAATAAGCAAGAAATAACAAAAACTGTCCAGTTGTTCACTTCCTAAAAGTGTTTCTTTTTTTGGACAAATGTGCAATATTTAGGCAAGAAGGTGCAAAATGTTCAATAAAGCTGTACCAAAACTGTGAAGTAATATTGCAATCACAGTAGAGATGTTTAATATTTTCATTCTCACTCTTACTGAACGTACATTTGTTGTCGTCCAATATGTTAATTTTTTTCAAAAAATCATTAGTAGCGATTATTCTGTGGATTAATTTAAAGTTAAAAGAGATCAACTTGGTATCCTTGGTACAACATTTCGCCCGGCTATAAATCTCGAACCACTCCTCACTAATTATATTTTTATTTAATACTTGCATCCAAGTTTCTTGCTTAGCAGTGTGTTGCCTTTTAGCCTTTTTTAAAAGATCTTTGTAAACAAACTTGAGTGAATTATGTTTTTGCAAGTTCATTATTTTATCCTCCTGCTTATCAAAATTATTATGTGCTAAATGGTTTTTTATGGCGTCTTTCCATGCTTTTGGAATTTTGGATATTAAGGAGAAGTATTTCAAAAAGTAATCGCTTCTAGGTTTTTGTTTTATCATTTCAAAAGGTATTAAATTACCGTGATCATCTACTAGATCATTCAGAATTTCAAAACCGGCTTCGGTCCAGGATTTGTATTGATAGAACATTCTAGGGGGGACAAAATTTTACATACTCAGGGATAAATACTCGTTTGGACTTTGCGGTTCCTCTTTCCAATTTGATACTGCCAAAATTACATCTCTCCAAAAACTGTTTTAATGAGCTTACTAAATTCTTCTAATTTCCTTCTCCCTAAATTCAAAATATCCTTTTTATTTCTGAGTATAGTTGTATTGACTAAGTTCTGCCACGCTCCATTTTCATTTTCCAGCAATCGTTTTACCCATCTTATCTTAATATGCCTAATAAATGAAAATATATGTATCATATTTAGTCCTCCCTCGTTCTCTGGGGCTACTAGTATATCACGTTTAATTCTCTCTACTTTTCCACCCCATACAAATTTAAATAATGTACGATTTAGTTCTGCTTCAACTTTTGCTGATGGATTTGGAAGTGCTGGAAATAAAATGTATGAATATGGGCAGAACAAGAGTTTTTACAACATTTACCTTACCAACTACTGACAGATGTCTTTGACTCCAGCTTGCCAATATTCGTTTTACCTTTGTTAGTTTCTTCATATAATTAATTTCCACCATTTGTTGTAGATCTGGAGAAAAACCTACGCCAAGGAGTGTAAAGTTAGAAGAAGACCAAATTAGGCCCATATCGGGACATATTCTTTTATTAGAAAATTTCTTGTTTCCAATCCAAATAGCCTTTGTTGTTGTTATGTTACATTTAAGTCCAGATAATAGAATAAAACTTTGCAAGATATTCATAGTTGCTTTAAGAGAAAGTTGAGATCCATCAAGAAGAATAAAAGCGTCATCGGCATACTGACCCAATTTATATTCACTGACATCAAAGATCAGTCCCCGTACATCCACATTTTGCTTTAAAGTTATAGCTAAAATCTCAACCCCGATGATAAACAAATAAGGTGCAAGGGATCTCCTTGACGACATCCTCTTTCAAGTCTAAAGAAAAGATGACATATGCCCATTATTTATAACACAACTTTTAGAGTCATTACAAAACAGTTTAAACCACTTACAAACAGAATCACCAAAGTTAAAAGATTGTAAAGCTTCTTCCACAAAGGTCCGTTTAATTGAGTCAAAGACGTTTTCAAAGTCTATTAACAATAATAAACCATATCTATTTTTGTTCTCAGGTTGATTCATGATATCATATAATAGCCTGGTATTTTCTACAATGAATCTACCCTTCATAAATCCTTTTTGAGTATGACTGATTATTGATTGAAGAACGTTTTTAATCCTAGCTGCAATGGCTCCCGAAGCAATCTTATAAGTCAATATTTAAAAGTGATATAGGCCTCCAATTTTTAAAAAATCTTCTGTCTTTTTCTTCCTTTGGTAGACGTGTTATGACTCCTTGAGTCTGAAAATCTGAAAGTTTTCCTACAGTGTATCCGTAATTTATTGATCTGCATAGAAATCCCCCAAGAGACTTCCAGAAGAATTTATAGAACTCTACAGTGAATCCATCTGAGCCAGGACTTTTTCCGTTTTCTATCCATTTTAGAGACATACCGCATTAATTAATTGTAAGCAGACCCTCATATGATTCTCTTTCCTCTTGACTAAATTTAGTATTGTGATTAAAAAATTTATTTTGGTTAAAAAATCTAGTTTGAGTTTCTTGAGTATCCTCGTTATCAAGCTGAGCAATTCTGCTTTTGTACAATTCCATATAAAACTGTTTTAGGGCTTCTAAAATATCTATTTGGTCAGACATATTTGTCCCATGATCTAAAATAATTTCCTTTATTGTCTTATTGACATAATTTCTTTTTCAAGATTTAAAAAGTACTTTGTGCTTTTTTCTCCAAATTCGTACAATCTGGCTTTAGATCTTAAGATAACACCCTCTATGTATTTTTCCTAGATTCCTCTAATGCTGCTTTTTTCCTCTAAATTTTCCAGAGTTTCCCCATCTATGTTATTCGACAGTCCCCCATGAATTTCTATTATTTCCTGTTCAATTGTCTTTAATTTTTCCCGTTTCTCTTTTGTTTTCCTAATAGAATAACATATAGTTTCAGATCTTATTTTCATTTTCAAACTTTCAAAGAAAATTTGATCATTACAGGAAAGAGAAACATGGAGAGAGTGATCTTTATTTCCCCCTACATAATATTCATTTACAGTGTCGGCCACTTTTTGACCAAATCAGTATACCCAATGTTCCTCAACAGTTGGGCATTAAATTTCCAATATCCTTTTCCCCTTGAACATGTTGAAAGAGCCACACTCAAAGCAATAGCTGAATGATCAGTCTGATACCATACACGCATCAGCTGTATTCATATGAATGTCTTCAGATTCGAGGAAGTAATCTAATCTACTTTGTTTCAAGGGAGATTTTTGCCTCCAGGTATACATCTTTAAGTCTTGATTTCAATTTTGCCAGGAATCAATTAATTCCAATTCGTTTTTCAGGTCTTTAATTACTGCTCTTGGCTGTTGGTGTTTGTCATGTAAAATATTGTAAGTATCCAAGTCTAAGTCCTGAAAAGTATTCCAGTCTCCGCACATTATAATTGATGAGTTCTCAAGAAATAAAATCTCCTTCTTAAACTTTCTAAGGAAGCTAGGATTAGCATCATTATAACCATAAAAATTCTCGAGGGTTATTCTGTTGCCATTAATTTTAATATCTAAAATAATAAATCTCCCTTGACTGTCACATCTTTCTCTATGAATTACGAATTCGAAAGTATTTCTAAAAAATATTGCAACCCCAACACTATTACTAGAGCAGTGGCTAAATATACATTTGTATCCCCACTCAGCTGCCCAATATATTTCATCGTTCTTTGTACTATGAGTTTCTTGTAAACATACTATAGATACATTCTTTTCTTTTACCCAGTGGAAAATGTCTCTTCGTTTAAAGACTGAATCTTGCAGGCCTCTAACATTCGTAGATATAAATTTTTATGTTATTATCCATGAAAACAGCAGAAAATTTATATATACATATTCTTGTACAGGAATGGATAAAGTAATTATCACCTTGAATTTATCATATGCATGACTTTCACACTCACACTCACACAGAATACGAACATCCATAATAAAATCAGCCATGGTGTTACAGTACATGCTGTAGATTTGGCTGCAGTTAACATTGATACTTTGGACGATAGACAACAAATGAAGCAACTCCATTTGCTATAACTCTTAAGCACCTCTGACAGACCTTTCCGGAGCTAAAACAGTTTGGTAAACCAACAGGCACAGATTAATAAGAGTATAAATTACCAAAGAATGAATGAAAGAAGGGGTGAAAGGGAGGAGAAAGAAAGTATGAATGAGAGCATACATGAATGTGGTGAGTGATTGAATGTCTGAGCAAGAATGGGAGACTGAAGAATTGAACGTGGGTGAGTAGTGTTGAATACGATGAATAAACGACTGAGTAAATAAATGTGTATATGAGTGAAAGATGATTTATGAATTAGTGAGTGAATTGATTAAGGAGAGATATCATACAATTGATGAGCGAGTAAAAAATCTATTAATTAATGACAAAACTGGTGAGGGAAAGAAGTAACTTATAAAAAATATTAAAACAAATTAGAGTAGAAAGGGGAGTATCAAAAAGAAAGTTCACATACCTATTTGGCCAATTTCATGAATTCATAAAGTGCAATACTGCACATATATTCTAATTTTCTCATCAATTTCATCATAGATGTCAAATTTTATCTTTTTTCTTGATTTGCTTTTACCATACACAAATCCATTAAAGTACCATGCACTGTCAATCTCCTGATGCCTGGATAATTTATTGATAAGTTCAGTATTCATCCTGGTCACATTCTCTACCAGTCTAATTCCTTTGTTCTATTTAAAATCTTTCCGCTTCTTGATAATTGGAAGTTTACAATCCAGACTCCAGAATTTGACAATCACTGGCCTTGGCTGTCCCTGTCGGCCTGGGATCGTATGCACAGCCACTATGTCCCTGTTATCCAAATTAATCTTTGTGACTTCCTTCACCAATTTCGGAATTCTCTCTCTTGGACTTTCATTCTCCTCCTCCTCCAGCCCTAAAACTTTAACATTCAGCTTCCTTGAAAATTGTTCGATTTAGTTTGAAGCTCCACTTGCTTGTTTTGATCTCCTGTCAGAATCTTTCATGTCACTCCTCATTTTATCATTTTCCTTCTTTGCCTCTTGTAATTTTTCTCGCAATTGGTGGTTTTCGAATTCCAGTGAATCTACCCTATCCATCAACTCTCCTGTCTTCTCCTTTACTACCCTTTCACTTTCTACAACTATCTCCTTTCTCAGATCCTCCTTCACATTCTCTAACAATTTCCTCACAATAGTTGAGACAATTTCTGTAAGATCATCTTTTTTCACCAAATCAGCAATAGCAGATGTGAAATCTGCTCTTGAAATGCTCCCTCTGAGGCTTTGCTTTATTTCATCTAAGTCCAGCTGAATTGTACTCGAGCTTGATTCACTCAAACTTGTGTCAGATGTTTCCATTAGTGCGCCACGCTGCAATCTGGTTTTCATTTGTTGCTTGACTTGCTCTTTCTTTCCACTCATGCTTGAAGATAATCTTGCTTGGACTAATTTTTTCTCGCTACTCATTTGTGACTCTGACAGTTATCACTCACCATGTACCAAACAATTCTTACAAATGAAGTCAACTGATGGACAGGTAATTACACTGAAGTAAGTAAATGAGTCAAACAAATCAGGTAGGGAATGTCTCAAAACTGCACCACTATGCTTCCTTCTCTACTCCATCATATGCAAATTTTGAGTGGAAAAAACACTTGTTTTTCAAAAATGAGTGTGATCCACCAACAATGCTATATACCTTGCAATTCTTGAATATTCACATATCATCCCAACAAATATGAACCATTTCACTGTAAAAATAACCACTTGTAACCGCCAAAATCTACAGAGCCACTTTACTAGCTTCCACCTATAGCCGCCATTACTGTCACCTCCATTTTTGATCAGTTTACATTGAAATCACCTTTTTGTAAAGTCCATGCAATTCAATTGATCGTCATATAGAAAATTCTGGTCAAAACTTGCAATACCTGAATTCGCATTGATTACGAAATAAACTCAGTGAATTGTCTGATATTTGATGATTATAGGTCATATCCCGATGATGTCCTTACAAGGTTAAGCTTGGAATTTCATTCCATGGTAGCCAATATGGACCAAAATTTGACCAAATGTTGCTTATGACCATACTTCTCGTACGTAAATAAGAATATAATAACAGTTAATCTTTCTTGAAATCAGTAATATCTTAATAATAGTAATAATTATATCAATAATTTGTATTGTTACATGTAGGCTCGTTCAAAAGTAAGAAAGAAAAGAGTGAAGTCAACCAGCTTTGTAAATTTTAACAAAATAATTTATTTCCCTAGAAAACAAGGTAAAAATATGAAATAGAACTTACGGTTTGTGAATATAATCCAAACATTAATCCTAGAATTGAAAAATATAAGTCCTATCACTAAACAGTTCTAATTGAATCCAGGTTCGAATCTGTATGAAGTTCCAATATGGAAGGCGATGACATCAGATGAGGTCGTTGTACTGATGGCAACAGTTCCTCGTTGAAACACAATTTATAATGTTCTGTTTAGAATTCCAGAATAAATTTCTACTGAATGTCTTTGTCCCAGAATTTTTATATAGAAAAGTATTTTCCGGGATGAATAAATTATTTTAAATACGAAAATCAACTCAAATGGCAACAACAAGACAAATACTTTGAGCCCAAAGGTACAATTTTATGACTGATAAATCTACTAGAGAGCGTTTATTTTAACCCACGGTTTTAGATCACATAGTGACTCACGTGACAGGCTACGTGATCACTAATTTGAACTGCGAAGTAAAAAAAAAAATGCCATTTATCACGTAAGCTAGAACAGCCCTATCTAAGAATCAGATTCCCACACTGGAAATAAATTAAAAAAGAAAGGCTGTTTACAACTTAGCTAACACGTAGCCGAACATGACCTTGGTAATAGCCAATCATTTTCGCTTAGTGTTTACAAAACGTCTCAACCAAGGTGAGCTAAAAATACTGATAATGTAACCTTTACGTTCTAATCAGGTCAAGTGAATTTTCCGAAAACAGATTCAAATCCAATGAAAATTATCATTACAATAAAATATAATGAAACAAAAATAAAATAAAAAATAATTTGAAACTAACACACAAGCAATTTAATTACATATTCGTAACAGTATACATTTGTTTTTATTTGCCCACATTGCATTTTAAATTCATATCTAGTTAAATAATATTTGTTTGTAATTTGTAATGTTGTTTTTCATGGATCTCCACTTTAATTACATTTGTGCGTTCGATTTAATTACTGGATTCTTTCGTTTTTTTGTGGAAATATTCTGCTAGTGCAAGGATGGACATTCATCCTCATATGTAAGTTGCAATTTATGTTATTATAATACGTGCGTACTACCATACTTAAGTTAGGCCTATACCGCGTTAGTATAGAGCTGTTGGCCCATGATAACGTTAATCTGGGTCAGCCACCATATGCTGTTTTATTGACATTTACGCGCTTCGATTGTTACGTGTAGGCTAGTACAAATGTAACAAAAGAAAAGAGTGAAGTCAACAAGCTTTGTAAATTTGAACAAAATAATTTATTTCCCTAGAAAACAACTAAAATATGAAATAGGACTTACGGTTTGTGAATATAATCCAAATATTAATCCTAAAATTGAAAAATATAAGCCCTATCAATAAACAGTTCTAATTGAATCCAGGTTCGAATCTCGATGAAATTCCAATATGGAGGCGATGACGTCAGATGATGTCTGTACTGATGGTAACAGATCCTCGTTGAATCACAGATTATGTTTCCGTTAAACTCCAGAATAAGTTTCCACTGAATTTCTTTCTCCCAGAACTTTTATAAATATGAAGCACTTGTTTAGTTTTCTAGAGAATAAATTATTTAATTCCAAAAAATAGATGAACTTCAAAACAATCTGGCTTCAACAATAAAAACCTCTTGAGCCCTCAAGGTTTAGCATACGACTGACTGAAAAGCTCTAAGAATGAGTATTAAACTCAACTAAAACGTCATTTCATTCCCGCGTGATGGGTCACGTGGTCTCCTAACATTGAACAGCGCAATTAAACAAATGCCATTTATCACGTAAGCAAGAATAGCCCTATCTAAGAATCAAATTTTCACACTGAATATAAATAAAAAAGAAAGGCTGTTACAATTCAGCTAACATGTGGGCCGAAAATGACCTTGGCAATAGCAAATCTTCAGTCAATGTTTACAAAAACTGTGAGCTAAAAATAGTGCTGAAGAAATCTTATAATCTAATCGGGTCAAGCCAATTTTCGGAAAAGAGATTCAAATCCAATGAAAATTATCATTACAATAAAATGTAATGAAACAAAAATAAAATAAAAAAGAATTTTAAAATTAACACACAAGCAATTTAATTACATATACGTAACAATTGACAAAGATTTTTTTATAATGATGGAAAGAGTGAAAGTCATAGAAACTTTACAAATTTAAAGTAAGAGCAATAGCAAAAATAATTTAATATATACCGATGAAATTATTAAGTACCGCGATAATACAGCGTTCCGGGCTATTGGGAGGGATGGAATAACCAGGCGTGGCACACATGGTTATGATCACTAATTAATGGCATTGTAATAGCGGACTGAGTGTACACGACTTTCCTGATAATAAAAAAATGTGAGCTTTCAGCTACCTCACAACACTGCAGGCAGCTCTGTCAAATGTTCTTGTTGTATTTAAAACCAGACAATTGTACCATTCCCTTTCCGAGAAGTCAGGGATCCTGGTCCCGTTGTCATTCCATCCATCCAGTATGTCTAGCTTCGGTAACGCTTCGCAAAGAGGTGTAGTATATTTTCTTATCTAACTTGTCTCGTGTTCTCGTCAAATCGGCATTCATTCAAGTTCAACAACGTTTCGCCTGGAGGGGTTTTATATTTTCCAGTCTCAATTGTTTCTTGTTGTTCTGTCCGTGTTATTCAAGAAATCTCTTAATGGTTATTGGTAATACGAATTAGGTTAAAGGGCCGGTCGGTGTGGTATAGTCAAATATCACGTATAATAGTATTGAGTTTAATGTTTTATTTATTTAACTTAAAAATGTTTAGGCACAGTCTGTTTTGGCGGAAAATGTATTTATCTAATGTAAAATAGACAAAATGATATTGTATTTTACGCCCAATAGATCAAGGCATTAAGACAGTAATGTGATATTGAATTGTAACTATCGTGTTGTATGAAGACTAATCAAGATGCAACGAACGTTACATTTTTAATATATATTGAGACTTATGTACAATGCACGGGCAAAAATCGCTATGTCAAGCAATGGGGGCTGCCATATTGGTGTTCTTGTAGTCAACCCGGCCCTTCACTGACATTCATATTACATGCATATATGTAACCCGATAGTTATCAAACTTTCTATATTGAAAGTACAGTTATAGTCGATACCGTTATTAGCAAAGATAATTGCAAAACATTCTTGATATACACAGTATAAAATGATTAATTTGTTTGTTTATATTTTGCTTCTGCTCATCACATGTTTCACAGCATGTTCGTCTGTAAGTATTGATCAATGTTTATATCTTCGGGTCTCATTAGTCTTTCGTTCTTAATACACGTCGAAAGATAATGAAAAATACTTGCCATTATGTACTTATCTGAAAAATCTTTAATGTATGCATAAATGGAATTATATTAAATTTGATTTCAATTATGAGAACTATTCTAGTTGTGGTATGCGTTTCCGCTAGTGTGAGAGAAGGCACTTCTCGCAAAACAAGAGTGTGAATCAAATTAAGAAAAATACAAATTTTAACAAAATTAAAAACTTATCAAGTAAGATATATTAGCAGCTGTATATTTTACAAGATGGTACCTCGTACAGTTTCGATAGCTGTCTCAATTGTTACTAATCGTGAAGGTGATATGAAGTAAAGCACAAAATGCTTAATGACGTTGTATATAACATGTATTCATGTATATATCCATGTGCTTTCCAACACTGGATTGTACGGTGTGTCGAATAGGCCATGTATAGGAAAATAATTTACTCTTATATGCACAATTATCTTTACATATTAATGTTGATTTAGCGATATTTTTATGTATTTTTGATAACTAGTTATTTGTATTGCTTTTTGTACCACATTTGAACACTGGACAAGACAAATTAGTTTTTATGGTTGTTCAGTGTAGTCATTACAGAGATATGAGTGGTTTAGAAACCACGATACGATGAGGCAGTTTAATGGGGCTGGTGGTCTACATAAAAGGAACATATTGGACCAAAGTCTTGTATTTCGTACATTTTGCTTTGAACCCATTATTAGGATACCAATAAAGTGGTTAGAGATTTAAATTTAAAATTCAGTAATTAATGAAATTTAGAGAACTGAATTACCAATTATCGTACAATAGATAGTTCAATATGTACAGAAAGACATGTGATTAGAGAATATGAATATTCCAGACTCTTGACTGTGGAAAACAGGAAAATGTTTTGGACTAAATTATGTAATTATTATTATTATTATTATTATTATTATTATTATTATTATTATTATTATTAATTGTGCTATTGTCTTCGAGCGTCCGCTTCGGATGTGGGAGGTCGCGGGTTCGAACCCCGGCCGAGTGATACAAAAGACGTTTAAAAATGATACTAACAGCTCATTCACTAGGCGCTCAGCATTAAGAGACTAGTGTTTGGACTGGGCGACCTGGTGTCAGGATAATGTGACTGGGTGGTACGTCGTGCTACATGTCTGCAGCATGATGCCTCACTCCTAGACATCGCTATAAACTACCACACTACAGACATAGTGTTAAAGCTACGTTAAAAATCCAAATCACGCACGCACAGACACACACACACACACACACACACACACACACACACACACACACACACACACACACATACACACAGTCTTCATCATAAAATATTTCTTATGGCCAATACAGGCCTTCCTACATTTTTGTAGGAACTACTGTCAGGACCGACAAGAATCCATTTCATTTGCAAACAGCATGTACAGAAAAAGAGTTAGTGTTCAATTTCAAAATCCACTTCTCCTTGCCACTAAATGGATTATTCATAAGTGTCAGTGGCATTTCATTTTCATCACATACAGGCACCATATTACTGTACACTGCATCAAAGTCTGTGGACAAAAGGTATGAAATTGTTTCCATAAAAAGTTATTCTTTGACACACTCACTGCTAAGTGGGGCATGATACTTAACTGAAAGAAATGGGATACCATTATTACCATACCTTTTATCATTTCTTCAGAGACAAAGTACCATTCCCACACACGTCTACTGAACTGTGCATTGCCAATAGCTCTTAAGCTGTTTCACAGTATGCTTGCAGCGAAATGGTCTATAGGAACCATGTCTAATTAAAAAATAATGTTGCGAAATTATAACACCAAATGAGCAAGACTTTAACACACAGCTGTGAGTAAGATGTACATTTTTGTCTATATTTATCAAGGATTCCACAAATTCCAAGCTAACAATACTGTACACAATAAGGCAACTCGTTTAATTGTTCGATTGCCGTGCAGATGGGCGAGAGAGAGAGAGAGAGAGAGAGAGAGAGAGAGAGAGAGAGAGAGAGAGAGAGAGAGAGAGAGAGTGTGTGTGTGTGTGTGCACGCTGATATTAGTTATTTCTTTTCACATACGAGCCGGATTATGTGCAGTAAGATTCAACAATAAAGATGCTAAATTATAACACCTAAGGAGCAAGACTTCAACACACAGCTGTGTATAACACCTACGGAGCAAAAGAAGCAAAACAATATACATGAAGATAGTTTCATGCCTAAGAATTTGGAGGAAACCCAATATTTTTACTCGGGTATTTACAAACACAAACTTAGAAGCTGCTTCTCAGCACGGATGACGTAAATGTCCATATACCACAAGTTATCGGCACATGATTGGAGAAATCATAACACTAATTCCACTTTAATTTATGCAAATACAGGTATTGTACAGTGTGTGTGTGTGTGTGTGTGTGTGTGTGTGTGTGTGTGTGTGTGTGTGTGGTTTAGATTTTAACGTAACTATAATAATTTATCATTCATATCGTTACGATGTCTGCAGTGTGGCAGTTTATAGTGATGTCCCACCCAGTCACATTATCCTGACACGTCTGATTATTCGATTCCAGTCAAGATGAGACAGACAGACAGACTGCGGGGGAGGGAGGGAAGGGGACGGACGAACGAAGAGGGTGTTACGGTCATTCTTATGGAGTCACGCTTGATTAAACATCGCAACGGCCAGTTATTATTAGAATATCATGACTATGTTTTCATTTGATTGTTTTATATATATTGCTAATTTTGTATGTACTTTTACGATAATCTTGTCTAAAATAAAGACTTATATTGCTGGCCCTTAATGCCAAACTCATAATGTACATATATGTACATGGACAATAACTTGTGAAGTGATATACAGTTATACGAATGTCATGATTCTGAGCGCGGAGGCATCTTTAAAAATACTCGGGTATAGGTATATTACATAGGAACTATCTCTTGAGCGCAATGATTTAAAATAAAAGATGCTAAATTATGACACGTAAGGAACAAGAGAAGTTAAAGATTACGTGAAAATAGTTTTGATGTCTAAGAAGGAGGAGGAAACCTAACTTTTCTTTACTCCAGTATTTACAAAGACAACCTTAGAAGCTGGTTCTCATCACAATTGACGCAAATATCCGTATAATTGCCAAATAGCATTATAAACATACTTTGTCGTTTAGAGTCAATGTATGAAAAAAGCAAGGGGACATTATAATTCTACAGATTTACAGAGTACGTTTAATACAACCCTTCCACGCATATCGGTGCATTGTGCAGGTAGGGCAGTTTTGTGTACCGAGGCCCATAATTTCAGACAGGACTAGAGGAAACATATCCCTCGATGCAAACCCTGGTCTAGATACAATATTCAGCGAAAGTGAAGGTCATCAGTTGTTAAGTCCCCTCAAATACATGTCTGAGATCATTTCTTTCCCCTCCAAGAGCTGTATCTGTCAGGGATGCTGTTACTTGTCTAGGCTCATACAAAAGTAACAAGAAAAGAGAGAAGCCTACAAGCTTTGTAAAATTTAACAAATAATTTATTTCCCAAGAAAAACAAGGTAAAAATAAGAAAAAGGACTTACGGTTTATGAATTAAATCCAAACGTTAATCCAAGAATTAAAAAATACAAGTCCTATCAATAAAAGGCCTTAAGTGAATCACAGTTCGAATCCCGATGAAATTCCAAGCTGGAAGGTGATGACGTCTTCGATGGTCCGCTTTGTCCTGATGTGTCAACAGTTCTTAGTTGAATCACACAGAAATAATATTCCAGTTTAGAATTTCTAAATAATTTTCAATAAATGTCTTTGTCCGAGAATTCTGATGAGCACTAGTATTTTCCAGGGTAAATAAATTACTAATTCCGAAAAATAGAAAAATTCAACTCAAATTGGCCACAACAAAACACCTTTTAGCTTCAAAGGTTTAAAGCACAACTGGCTTGATTCTTATCATAACATGAGTATTAAGCCTATCTAAAACGCAAAACAGATTCCCGGCTGGGGGTCAAAATTTCATCACAATGGGAATACCAAACATCTGTAACAATAAACAAATGTCATT
>JAECUM010035946.1:0-23898 GCA_016617855.1 Megalonaias nervosa
ATCTCCATTTTGAGTCGATGAGGGCTATAACACCCATCTTCCAACCTGACCAACATCTCTTCTACTATTCCCAGATCGTCCACCACCTCTTGCAACTTCATCATCTTGTCCATGTGGTTAGAAGCCATTTTTTATATTCAGTATTGAATGGCGTCAGTGACGAAAGCTATGATTTATATACTCAAACACGGACGTGAAGGAAAACATCCCCTCTCACCAACTACCCATATCACCTACCAAATAACCCCATAGAGATTTGAGTGCTAATCTAAAATAAACTTTTATACAAAACAAGACACTAATACTAACAAAACTCACTATACTTTCTATCAATACATAGTGGAGAAGGAAAGTTTTTTTTTTTTTTTAAAAAACCACACCATCATCTACAATCACATCATCAAAAGAGTGTTTATAGTCACACTACTCCACATTCACACAAAACAAACGCTCATGAGTGTAGGGACAAGAGGGTTTGTAAGGGAAGAAAGGCACACATACATATACGTACGCGCATGCACACAAACACAAATAAAAATACACACACACACACGAACGAGCACGCACAGACATACACACAAACACTAATATTTTTTGGCAACTTGATCAGTCTCTCTTTTCTAGAGATGTGGTTAGCCTTGAGAAGGGCTGTTGTTTTGAACTCCAGATGCACCTGTTAAATGATGACATATCCCAGGTCTGGCCCCCTACAAACATCTCCTACTGCAGTCATTGTTCCAATTTATGTGTGTGGTTCTGAATGCGGAGGCAGCTTGAGTGGCTTCAGATCCCCAATCTTCAATTTGTGGGATTACGAAGTGTCTCTCCCTCACGACTCTACGTCCTGCCAGTGGATGCTGCTGTTGCCTCCTTACTTGTGGGGGACGCTGCGGCTCCCACTCTTCCCGCTGTCTCTTCAACTCCTCCTCACAGTTTTCTGTCTGGGGGACAGAGGCTGTCGGTGGTAGTGGTGATGGTACTGGTGGCTGACGGTGGTGATGGCGTTCTCACTTTGGGTTTGACATCACAGGTCTGCCTTAGCATCAGGTGAAGTAAACTTGTTTTCTTCTCCTCTTCTTTACTTTACCTTTCCTCCTCTTATTCAATTTTGGCTTCCTCCTGGATCGCCTCCATAGCCAGATGAACCAGGAGTCGCCTGGCATATTCCAGATGCATCTGGAGTTCTAAAAGTTTGGCAATTCTACTCATTTTGGTCTTGTTTATACGTCAACGATGGGTAGCCAGACTGATTGATTGACTGATTGATTGGATTAAAGTCGTGTGCGCCCATAAGGGCGTGTACGACTAGTTTCTGCCAGCACAGCAGGCTGTTTAATTATTCGTGGGGGAAGGAATAAGAGCCACTTGTCAGTCCAGTGTTTATCTGCTGCCTCCATCCTGTAAGGCTCATCCCTAAACCTCACCTGTAGGTACTTGCTGACGTACTGGACTGCTATAACACCAGCCGCTAATTTGTTTGAATACTGTAATTTTTTTTACAGCATTCTCTTCAGTATGAAGAGACTTGTTGGTCGGTAGGTATCACCGGTCAGCTATCGCGCTACTTTTCCTATTTCCTATGGATAGCCATAACCGCACGTGCAGCATGTTTTCCATGCTCCCGTCACGCCAATACAGGTAGTAGCTAGTGCTCCGATGTTGCTCCCTCGACGTCGCCTGAGTGAATGAGTAGCCAGACTAAGCCAAGCCAAAGAATTATAGTCGCCTACGTAAACTCAGTACTTTTGAGACTCGTTAATTCCCGAGTGTCGGGATATTTAATTGGTCGGGGTTATAGGAATGGTGCCACTACAACCCCGTTTTAATGTGCGATGGTCGCACTATTTAATTGGTGGCTGGCAAAGGCAAAGGAGGAGAAGGACCCGGCAAGTGCGCTTGCAGCCATGGATGTTGTGCACGCTCCAAAACGTCAGAACGTACTTTATTTGTCAAATTCAGTCCAGTTGTACCAATAGACAGACCCTATTACCAATAGTGTGTGAGCCACCTGTGCAATTATCCAAATTCTCAAATAGTTATAAAAAAAATTTCCTAGCTAACGATTTTTTGTCTAGTACATTAGTGTACATGAAATAATTCCTTAGCTAATTTTGAACTACATGTCTAAGCGACAAAAACTGTTTTAAGTCAATATTAGGGTTAAGATTGTAATTTTGATCGGCAACCAAAGGATCAGATTAGGTATATTGGTTTGATCGAATGGGGATTCCAAGCCAAAATGGATTCCCTTTAAGTAAATAGGCGTATTTTGAGCATTTAAAAGGGCTGTTATGGCATTTCAGTCGAAGGAACCACGGCGTTTTTCCATATCTTCAATTTCGATCGCACTTCGTGTGTCCTTCCTTAGCTATTTAGGAAATGCCTTGTATCTGTGCACTTCACACATGTAATTAGCAGCGTTCACTAGATTGCTAATTGAGTAATGGCAGAAGGCTTCTCTGTAGTATTGAGATAGGATTCTAACCCCAAAATGCAATTGTGCCGGTCTTGGCCTGTGGGTGTCGAGCGATCTCCATGCAAGATATTTGACCGCACTGATAAAGTGACCAGCTTTTTTAGAATAGCAAGACTGACGAACGCTATAATTTATATACCTGAAGCACGGACGTGAAGGAAAACACACTTTATTAACATCCAGACATACAACTCTAAAACAAACACACACACACACACCATCTTACAAGCCAGGGAAACGAAGTGTTTATAGGCACGCGTTTTTTACCTTCAGAGAAACACAACTACACAATTTTTTGGCAATTTGACTACTATCTCTTTTATAGATTTTTGGGGTAGCCCTAAAAAGGGCTGTTTTGTTTTGGGGTTGTGCCAATCTCTTATCGTCTAAGATTGCGTCCCCGTCTGGCTGCAAGTTTCCCACAGGATAGGGCCTGCTTCTTCGGAAGGAGAAGGAGAACTCTTTAGTGTCCACGCAGCAGTCCATTAAGCCATTCTCTGGCTCCTGCGGTTGTTGTTGTTGTTGCTGTTGCTACTCTCTCTACTGTTTCTGAAGTCCGTACTTCTCGGTCCATTCTTCTTGCTCCTTTTTATTTCTTCTTTAAAGACCTCTTCTATCTGGTCTTGTACCACTTTCAGCATCCTGACATTTTCATCAGGCTTTGGCATCAGGTTTTGCCTGACACGATGTAAATGGACGTGTGCTTCGTTTAGCTTTGCCAGCTTAGAAGACATCTTTACGAGTTGACGAGTCAACAATGGATGGCCAGACTGGAGACCCCTAGATTTATATGTCTCAAGCGCGGACGCGATAGAAAACTTCCCTACGTTTTTTTTTTTTGGTAGGAACGCTATAGCACATCTCATGTAGAGGGATAGAGAGAAGTGAGAGAGCATATATATTGATAAAAAAAAATTAAAACAAACCACCAACAATAATTTTTTGATAACATTTTATTCAAACAACAATTAACCAACAAATAATAAAACATTAACATATTTTTTTTCAAATAACACATTTTTGACAAGGTTGACAACCTTGTGAAGTCAAGTTAGGGCTTCCACTGACGGAGGTCATTTGCCCATTGATGTACACTACGTTTCCTTGCTAAAGACAGGATATATCCATAAGGGTCACAAAACCATCTATCTACTTTTTCATCGTTTCTAGAAGAGTCACAATCAAAATAAGCCACTAAATGTTCTAAGGGATATCCAAGACTGCGTTGATGAAGAAAATACACACATTATTGTCCACACACCATGGAATCTGTGCCTTGTAATTTCACATTATTGAATCGTGTCGTCTAGGCATTTCTTCTCATAAAGTCGATGATGTCCTCTTCCAAGGCGGTAATCCATACGAATCAAAATACTCCACACAACCCTCTTTAGGGAAGTAGACGGCTACCCAGTGGGTTCCTGGGATATGACTGTCGTCCGTGTTGATGACATAAGCTTGATGGTCTTTAGGTTTACGATGAGGAAGTTCATCTTTAGCGCACACGACAGGATTCCAAGAAGCGGTGTACGAACTGTTTTTCAAAACGTAATAAAGTTCCCAGGTATTCCTTTTGTTTTGTTTTCTCTTGTTTCACTGGTATTGATAAGTCATCAATTCAATCCTGACTTTTTGGTTAAAAATCTCTATGCCAAGAGAGATTCGATGCGATGGCTCTCTAGAGTAGTCAATGGAGGGGAGGAATGTTCACGCGAGTCTTTATACTACTGCTTCTTCCGAGATGAAACCCCAGGCATCATCCAGATACTCGTCCAATTATTCTTCTTGACTCATCATCAGACATTTATCGTGTTGAATTTGACTGGGATGATCGTTTGACATCCATATCAATCTTTCTTGGTCAACCCTGTAATTGTTTCAACCAGGTGTTTGGCAAAACAGGAGACTAAATGTTGTTCTTGTTCTGGCCATCTGGACATTATCATCTCCTCTTCGTCCTTGTCTGTTAGTTCTGCTTCCACGATATCCTCACATTCCATTTCCAAAGAGGCTTCACCATTCAAAGAGGGACAAGAGTCTTCCATAACTTCTAACAGTCTAGAATGACTTCTCTAAAACTGTTGATTTCTAGAGTGTTGTCGAATTAGGCATTCAAGATGACGTTCACCGTCTCGGTTAGAGCTTCTGCAAACTGAAGTTCCACACGCAATTGACGGGATTTTATAGGGTGGAAATGTTCCTCGTCGCTACCTTGGTCTGGAATGAAATCAAAGGCCCATAAAGCTTAACCTTCTGCATAATCGTCCTACGAAATACCGTGGCTGCTGTTGGTCCCTATCTGTCCCGTGGCTTCGTACAGGGACAAGTACTATCTCAAATAATTGTTATCGATAAATTTAGTTTCGAAGGATCTGGTACACAAGGTATTGCCATCGCGACTGACTTCGATCTTGGACAATCTGTAGTGCTTAAACTCGAAAGGATTGGCAGCAACGGCTCCGTTGAGGGCTTCGTTGCTGACGATACCAATGATTAAACGCTTGGGAAACTGTCCTTGGAACAGATGATCTTTGATCTTGGATCGGAGTCCAGCGGCAATGGTGAAGGTTTTCACTTCCATACGTCGTATCGGATACTTGGCGGTCGTTCTGCACAAAGTGTGGCTGATGTCGTTTCCCACTTTAGGTTGCACTTCCACGCGTGGCACGTATAGTCTGGCTTCTTGGATGATGATTTTGTACTCGTTGGCATGGGCCATCAAATGGAAAACGGTACTACTGAGATTCAGTCTCAGGCGGATATCCGCCCCGTTCAGCAAATACTTTTCTTGCAACCACACGTCCAAATGCAAACGATCCATCAGTTCTAAACTACGTCCTTTCAGCATTTTCTTTCGACGGTCGTTAAAGCCCACATTGCGAGAATTGTCATCTGCTGTCAGGACTGTGTCATTAAAGTTGTCCACGCCCGCTTTGTCAGGTTCCATACGACGCAAGCATCCAGATGAGTGTTCTTGGCATCTTTTCCGTACGTCAAGAGATTTTCGAGGTACGCTCGGTAAGGGTAAGTATCCACACCGCTGCTGACTAGTTTATTATTCAAGTACAAATCCACCTCACTGAACAAGCAATGCATGAAATTGTTGACGGGAGCTACTCTAGCATCGGCTCCCTGAGCGGTGTCGTCCGTTTTGATCACTTTGACTTTCAGGTACAAGTAACTGCTATTTAGATCGATGTAATCTTCGGTCTATCCTTTGATTTCAAATTCGGTGGGGCTGAGGTTGTCAAGGAGGAGATAGGATGAAATTCTACCTATTGGGATTCTTGCATCGTCATCATAATGGGTGGCATGGCAAACAGATCCAGTTCCGACTTGGAACATTCGCAAGACTCTCGGTGCATCATGTTTTTCTCTCTGTTATTTAATAATCAAAGACGTCTAATTCTCGGACAGTTCATCTTTTCTTGGTTTTTCTAGCTCAGTGTGTGTGAAGTCCTCTGGAGGGGCGTCTTCGTTGTTTCTGTCTGCCTTGTCCTTGCTGTGGTGTCAGGGAAGCAGGAATGCCTGACTGAGCAGCGTCCAGGGCATTTATAGGAGTTTCTCGTCGGCCCAAAATGTCTTTCCCAGTTTGAAGCAAGACATTTTGCCTGCTCTTAAGAAGGCTTCTTTTGGGATTTTGTTTGTCGAGGATGACATTTTGAAGAAATTCTTTGCCTTGTGTCAAAGCGGCATCTCTCAAAGCGTGCAATTCTCGTTTCGCCATAGGTTTCAAAACGGGGACCACCGAACGAAACGCCGATTTCAACATATCTCCTAAATAATGTCCTCGCTGTCGAGCGACTCCTCGGTACACAGTATACATATCTTTTAATAGAATGAGTCTCTCGTGTACATTTAAAGGTACCACCCTCATGTTTTTGGTGGTACTGTGAGGTACAGATCGTAAAGAGCCCACATGGAATCGGCTGGTAAACGAAATCCCAGAAAGGAAGTCACTAAGACACACACCACACGACGACCCAAATTCATTGGATACAGTTCTCGTAAAAAGCGTTGGTAATCCACCACAATCTGAATACTGTCATTGATTTCCTTCCACGGCAATTGTTGTATCACTAATGATAAAGGTTGTGGCATGGTAGCAAGTTTTTATACCCTCTTTTGTTGGAGGTAATACGTGTTCTTTTTGCACAGAACTGACCGTACTCCGTTGGTGTATCCAAATAGTTTAGTCACTAGCTCATACACCACACACCGCACAGAATTTTCCTCTACAGACAAAATTTGATAACGTAAAAGATTTTGGTAATCTTCCTCTGGAATTCGTTGTAGTATCGACACTATGTAAGTAGAATCATTAGCAACCAGTCTTCTGGCCCTTGGTCAGTTGATCAATGTTGACCATTGGAATGCTTTCAAATGAATCAGTCCTCTTATAGCATTCAGGTACCGGTGGTTCCAACATTGGTGACGTAACGGAATCAATTGTTCTTTGCATTTGACTTGTATTTTGACAAACTCTGGGTAAATGCGTTCTCTCAACTCCACAGGCAAACCACGAATGTTCTCTTGTAAAATATCCATCAAGAGATTACTGAGGTCGTCCCACTAAATGTAGGTAGTGACAGTGGGAATACCATTGAGCATGTTCTAGGTGAGCTGAATCTTTCTGCTCCCACTGGCGAAGTGACACACTGCAACTGAAGCACTTGACTTATCACCTTCGCCCAAGTAGATAAATCCGGCTATGGCTAATTCTTCGAGGGTAGGTCCTCCCAAATATTTAGGCCACTTTCCTTGGAAGGTTTGGAAACGACTTTCAAAGTCGCTGTATTTAGACAAACGCACAAGGAACGAATATTCTTGTTTCACAGGCTCCTTTCGTTGATGGTACGATGAAACCCGCAGTAGCTTGCTCAGGCATGGATGACATCCGTAGGGTGGTAGCCGCATGGTTTCACGTTGAGGATGACATTAACAATGAAAGCCATTAAAGAGTCCACGATAACGAGTGACATCATTTAGCATCCGTCAGGTTTGACACGCACGTCATTACTTTCTATGGTAGGTGTAGTAGTAATAATAGTAGTAGTCATAGCAAAGTTCCCATGATGTTGTACTGAATTGCTGAGGTCACAGCAATCGCAAGGCACAGCTTCGCACTCCACTTGAGAATCACCGAACTTGAATTGTGTTCATCTTTCTCGCTTGGCAATTGTAGTCACAATGAACTATTGGTCTTGGACGTTTTCCCGTTTTTTATGCTGACCAATATCGACGTGTCCGTAAGGTAACGTGAAGTGATTGGGAAGCCGCACTCGCTTCTGGTACACGATTTTGATACAGTTTTTCCAAAGGTCGACTGATGATTTGGTGTGAGGCTAAACGTACAGTCTTGTGAGGTTCGTAGGTGGTCACTTTAGAATGTTGATCCTCTCCAGACTCCAAGGCTTCTTTCAATAATCCAAAGTTCACCACTTGACTGGTGCGATAATTGAGAGTCTATCCTTTCACTTTACATTCGGTGTGCACTTCTCCTTGTGGGTTACGGTATTCGTAGCCGTAATGTTTAGGACCGCCATTTGCAAAACTTAGAATCTTGTCGTCGGGGTGCTCGTCCGTCCAGGCTCCTACACGGTCTCCTTCAATGTCAGGGTGTCAGGGTGACGGTGACCAAGGCGATCGATATAGATGCAACTGTCCGTGTCAATGTACAACACACGATCTCCTAACTGGTGTAAGGCTTCGTAGAATTTTAAGCGAGCATGGGCTGTCACGTAGGCTGCAATGATGACATTGCCAAATTCGTCGGCTTCTACAAAGTCCAGTTCTTCTTCTTAATTGACTAACATTAAGTCCTCACCAAGGACTTCCACGTGTTTCATGTATTTAGTTTTGTCGTGAATCATCTGGAAGTAGCGGGAAGGTTCTGTTAAATACTTTGTCTTGGGTAAACACGGACGTTGTGCCATTTTGCCTCACAAACAATTTAACATCACTTTGGCAAACGATCGCCTTCCTTCGTTCTTCTCGATGTGGTCTAAAGTGATGCCTTCCTGCTCAAAGTATTTCTCTTTGAATTTCTCTTGGTCTTCGGGAGTGTGGCACCAGGAAGGATAGCCGCTGGCTTCTTGTTTCTGTTTAAAAAAGGCATCCACGTAGTCTGCGAAAATGCCTTTCTGAGTCTCGTCGCCCTTGTGGTATTGTTCTGTCTTCGGAAAGTGGTAAATTTCGTACACTTCTAACAATTGGTATCCCAGGTCCAGAGCTTTGAACAATTCCATGCTGAGCCACGTTTCTGTCAAGGCGGTTATTCCTGGGTGTGCTGACAAGGTTGATCCTGGTTGCACGTTTCGGCACAAGTATGCCACAAGGGAAACATCAGTTTTCCTTGGCAATGGTGAGGTAAAACGGATGGTACAAGTCCGTGGGAGGCAAGACTTTACATTTAATCAATCAATGTTTTCCACGTCGATGTGTTCAGTCAGCAATTGTGTGTGCCATGCGGAAAAGTGACAATATTTGCACACGTAAGGATACAGTGAGCACACGTCAAGGTATTTAATTTCTTCTCCTTTCTCCTCGTCCGCGTGGTACAGCAAACAGGTAGCATTCGTCCGTGATCCAAACTATCCCGCGCGTTCAGAGGGTCTACCATCTTGTAACTTTCCACGATGCGCTTAAATTCGGGGTCATTTTTCAAACGGTGGTAGTATTCGTGTTCCCACATTTCCACGACTTGGTATCCTTGCTGTTCTAAATTTATGTGACGCTGACAAGTGGTCTCGAGCACGTTTTGCATGGTACCTTGTACAAACTGATTTTTAGTGTCACGGTAGCAGGTCGGACATCTGTGAAATAAGCAACCGTTAAACTCGTACACAATCTTGGGTTTTCTAAGTCCCAGCCATCCACTGAACAATTTCCAATGGTCTTTTCGCCTCCTCCGTTTCGGGCATGTTGGATCTATTTGTCCTTCTTGTCGCACAAGAAATGTAGCCAGCGTAGAGCTTTGACCAAGTATCGACGTTTGACAAAATTGGTTGTTTGAGGGCGTATGACAGCCAGGGTCTTCTCGGGCATGAATCGTTTGGAGTACACTAAGGAACACGCTTTGGCAATGGTTCAGGCTTTTTTCAAAGGATCTATCCCTCCGCGCTCCATGAACAGTTCTCGTCTGAACGACAATACTTTAACATTTCTTCTTGAAAGTCGAAGGGGTCCGAAGCTTGAGTTTGGTATCAAGCGTAGAAAGCTTCTCGTTGTACTGTGCGCATGTTGTCAGGGTCGTAGTAGTGAGCCTCAGGCAAACGAGGCAGAATAGTGTGTTGATTGGCTTCGGTATTGAAAAAGTGCGGAAAATAGTCTTTGGCCATTTCTGTCATTCCAAACATTTTAGGCGTTCGGCTCAAAGGCATGGCCAAGTAACTCATCGAATCTTTAAACCGCACTTGTCCCACTTTCATGGAGATGAGTTTGGCTTCGTTCAAGGTGACTTTAGGGCGTTCGGTGTTTTGTTCCGTACAGTATTTCAGAAGAAACTGTCCATCGTATCCTGACAAATTGTGAGCCATCACCGTGGCATAACGATGACAATCTCCATAACGTTCGATGTCTTCTTGGCTCCATGTCTCGTCGATAGGGTCTAAGATCCATTGGGCAAAATCGGCCAGCGTGTTAGGCCCTCGAAAGTATTTTTCATGTCCTCCAGGAATCTTGCTACAGTGAGGGCAATGACTAAATATAGGTTCTTGGATGCACTTCTCGCACGCTCCGTGAGCCACGCAGAACTTAAGAATGTAAATGCTGGTCTCTTGCATGCATTTGAAATCGAAAAAGATGAAATACCCTTTCTTCTGGTCATTTTCCTCTTCCTCCTCCTTCTGTTGGGGTTGGTATTTTTTAATGTAGCATTCGTGTTGCAGGTCCACGATTTGGTGACAAATGTGTCATCGTTTCTTTCCTGGACAAATGTGTGCCTTGGCATTATTGCTACGTAGAACTTTTCCACAAGTAGGGCACAATCTCAGGAGTTGGCAAGCAATTTTCCGCTGTGAACCTTGTGTCTTCAGATGTTGTTGGTAACACGTAGGGCTGACAAAAGTGCGCTGACAAGCCGTGCAATGCACTCGTTCTTGTCCTTCGACAAGACAGGGTTTAGAGACGAAACATCCTGGACATTTCGATCCACATTGCTTGTGTTGTTCTCGATTGTTATAGCCATAGTCACATTTTTCACAGTAGTAACTGTATCACAGGAATCCAGTGATAGTGGTACTGGCATCGAAATGTTCATCGTGATGATAGACATGAATGTATTTTCCGTCTTGAAATATTTGCCTCGAAACAACAATTTTCCACGCACTTCTTAAGGGTGGTGCTTTCAACGTGTAGCGTGGAGCTAAGACGTCTTGCAATTTTTGCATTTCAGGAATGCTGCGTGGTGTGTATTTGGATAGGCCAGCTTGCTGTAGCAGAAGTTCTGCTTCTCTTCTTTGTTTGGCTCGGTTCGATTTTTGAAAAGTTTGCCAGGCTCTTTTCCATTTTGCTGTGTCGTTCTTGTCGGCATACGTTCGTCCCACCACGATGGAACGGGCTAAACACATCTGGTCTTGAGGGTTGTTAATTTGGACGAGGCTACGCTTGATGCTGCGAAGGTCGTTCACCAATAACACCTTTTCGCTTTGTCCGGTCCTTTTGGGAAGAGAAACGTGGGTCATGTACAGTGTCGCTTTTCCATCGGTGATGTGAAACATGTCGTTTTGATTGCTGCACGTGTTGAATCTTGTCGATGACTTTGGAAGGTGTCAATTCTGCCGGACTGCTAAACTCGATCCAAGCAGGTGACTTCAAACTCTCGTGATAAATGGAAAGTCTCGAGCGATCGTCTTCGTTGGCTCGACATTGCCGTTTCAGTGTGGTTACCAAAGAATCCCACAAATCGGTGATGAACCCCTCTGTTTTCTCCAGCGGCACGTCTGACTTGAAATCTTTAAATTTAACTGTGTACGTGTAGGCTGTGGTTCTAAATTTTCTAGAGGGGCGTTTATCCGTCTCTCGAATGGGATAGTAGTTTTCAAGGGTTACTGGTGGTGGACTTTAGTTTGACGTTGACTCTGTGGGTCTGGATTCTGACACCCTCATGTCATCTTCAAAACTGCTGGCATGGATTTGAGCCAAGACTTCAGCTACTGTGCGAGGAGATAGGTCAAGTTTCTGCCTCTTACTTTCTTCTCCTTTCTTCTCAAAATGGTGCGATCGTTTCATCTTGATTGCAAAAGGTCAAATGACTACATTTTAAACGCTATGGCCCTTTATATATCAATGTAAGGTCAGTGTCTTCCCTATGTAAAGGGTCAGTGTCATCCCCTCAAAGTATTCATTTCACTCTCAATTCCAGCAGAAAGATGGAAGAGCCAACACAGATCGAACTTCTGATCAAAGCTTTGCGAGGTATCATACGAAGGTTTTCTTCAGAGAAGCCGACGGACTACTCCCCCTTCTTTCGTGATAAAAGTCAAGATACTTGCTATATCTGTCAGAAGAAAGGACATTGGTCTTCTGAATGTCCACAACGTCAAAGTAAGACAAGCGTCAAAAGAGACAAAGGTCAAGATACCTGTTATCATTGTCAAGAGAAAGGATATTGGTCTTCAGACTACTCTAAGAAACAACAGGAGCAAGAAGAAGGGAGGGGTTCCGAACAGGAACAGGAAGAACCCAGACACGTTCAGAAAGAGAAGAAAAGAAGACGAAACGAAAGTGAGGAAGAAGAAGAAGAGGAAAAACCTGTGACAGTGAAGAAATTCAAAAATGTAGAGAGTGAAAAGACAAAGAAGAAGTCTATGAACTTTTTAAAGTGTTGTGTTGTGAAATTGGATTGTAAATTTTTACCAGAGAACATACCAGAAAGAAAAACATAAGTGTCTCTTGGTTTTGATTTTATAATAAGGACCTACACTCACGCACTCACACACGTCCATTGTGAGGGAAACAGGGATTCGAGTTTTATTTGATTTTGGCAAACATTGAGTTGTCTCTTTTCGAGAGAGGTGGTTGGCCCTGAAAAGGACCGTTTTGTTTTGTTTTTTTTTTTTTTTAAAAAAATAAACTCAGGAACGCGAAGTAATGAGCTTTAACTGCCTTATCCCTTTGCCACGGCCAAGACCTACTTTGGACCTGCTACTGTCGATGATTTGGTAGAGATCACTAGCGTTGGTATCTCAAGCGTAGTGGGAGTGTTAACGGGATTGGAGCGTTTGGCTCTGGAAGGTTTTTTTCTCTTGGGTCGTATTAAAGAAGTCTGATACATTTGTTTCAGACTCCTTAACTCTGCCAAAATGTCTAAGAGTACCGTCGCCGTTTGACTTTTACTGTCCTCCTTCTCTCCTAGACCTTGTTTCTTCTCTGCTTCTTCTTCTTCCTGTCGTTTTCTTCTTGCCTCTTCTTCTTCTCGCAGTTGCTGTTGAATGAGAAAGGCTTGTTCTGCTTCCTTCTGCTGTTGTAAAAATTTCTCCAATTCTTCTTTCTGTCTCTGTTTAAAATCCTCGACGTACTGTAAGGAAGGAGATGGCGGCGAAGGTACTGGTACCGGAACAAATTCTTGTGAAGAAGAGAGAAAATCCACTAAATCCCGATTAAAATCGTTCTCTTCTGTAAGTAGGACTTCGTTTGCTTTGGAAGCCGCTGATATGCCATGACTCCTCGTCTCCACGGCCGGTGCACCCACATTCATCGTCTACGTAGTTTCCGTCATGTTCTAACTCTATCTCATTGATTCACTGCGCACAGACGCTAGCGCACCTATATAGGGAATGTGACGTCATAGGCACCTCTCTTCGGATTGGAATACAGACTCCACACTCTGAATTTTGTAACATGTGTTAGATTGGTGAAAGAACTCAATCTGTTTCGATCCGCTCTTCCACTATAAATAACCGCGGTTCACCTCATTCGCTTCACCTGTTCTCGTCACACGATGTGGACTAACGTAGAATCGTCTACCCTCATATCGTCAATGCTGTTCAACCCAAACCATCCCATGTATGTCAGATCAACATAGACAGTTACCCAGATCACAGATACGGCCTTTTGGAAACGAAAGATCTATGTGAAGAGACACGGCTGTCTGAAGAGAGTCTTAATCTACGGTCAAGAGGTCAGACGAAGTTTGAGGAAGAGAAGAAAACCTGTCAGATCCCCTCTATTTTAACTGAATCGTGTTAACAAAAAACAAAACAAAAACAAAGACCCTTTTCAGGGCCGATCCATTGTCTCGAAAAGATGCATATTCTCTCTTGCTTAAATTTTTTTTTCGTCGGTTGTATCGCTGTTTGTGTGATAGATTTATGCCGATCAATTTATGTATGTCTATGTCTCTTGTCTCTAACCCTGTCTCTAACCACGTCTCTATGTCTATGTCTCTATTTGTTCCTAGAGTAGCTCGTATTCAGGTCAGCCCCTTGCCACACTGTTCCGCCCGATTGAGGTCAGCCACTTGCAACATTGTTGCCAGTGTCCAGTACCGTGACGTTACCTCTGTTCAATTCCTAGTGTCCGTATTCAGGCCCAATATATTCGCTATGTTAAATTTCCCTTGTCCGTATAGTGGCCCACAATGATAAATTCCCGTTATGTCCGTATACTGCTGGGACCCTTTTTTAAGATGGAAGCCCCATTGTCCGTATATCGCCCCCCTCCCGTACACTACTAATGCGTGATGTAAAGGCATCATACAAAATGCGCAATTGTAAAAATGCCTTTTTTATTATATTAAAAAGAAACATTTGCATGCACAACACGCCGTTGATAAGATTGCTATTTATTTTTGACATTGTTTCCATTTTATGGTATCAGTAGCCACTAAGTTATAAGTTAATGAGTTATTTGACAAGTTCCAGCACTTAAACCGGATAAATCAATGTTCGTCGGTCATTTCGAATTCATCTCATTGCTACAACTATCATGAAAGCAGCCTTTATATTCTGTGGTAGTTTTATATGTCAAATTAACATAATGATCTGCTAATCTTAACTGCATTTGAACAATCAATCAAGTCTACGCTCTATCAAAGTCTGCTCGAATCGATATGTTGTCTATTACATTACGGCGCCGCACCGTATTAATCGAACAAAGTTTGGAACAGGCAAAATCCAGTGAATTTGTGAATCACCGGAAATGTCTAACGGAGTCATCTTGAATAGATGTTCCTTTGAATCAGGAAAAAAGTTTCCTTTTTAAAAGGAATTTGGTCGTTAAGTAATAACAAAGAGAGCAGAGAAGTGGTCAATTAGAGAAAAAAAGATAAGGAATTACAGAACATCCGAAAAATATTTCCTCTGTTTTTTCACCCTCTAAACAGATCTATCAAATCAACTATGCGCTGCTCTTTTCTTTCATGCTGTATTTATTTGTTTATTTCCGCGTTTTCGTTTGTAACTGTTGTAACTTGCAAGCACAATATTCCGAATAAAGAATTTTTTTCTGAACTAGTTACTACGATGTTTAGAAGTTATTTGTGCTTCCCGGGAACTTACCCTTTGTTCAAATTACCTAATTCTATATATATATATATATATATATATATATATATATATATATATATATATATATATATATATATACTTGCACACTTTATAAAGTGAAACAATAAGCGCAAATATGTGTAATCCAATCGACTGGTCTGATCATAATTCCTTCATATAGTTTTAATTGTTTTGTAAGTAGCTTCATCAGCAGTCACAAACAAAGAATATTTATTGGTGCCTAATTGAAATCTCTCTCTCTCTCTCTCTCTCTCTCTCTCTCTCTCAGTCCTGTTTGCTATCTTTGTTTTCCTTCTGTGCACTTGTATTTTAGAAAACAAAAATAACGGTATATAGTTAACGATGTCAGAACTAATTCTTTTTCACGGTTCGAAGGTGTCTAAGACACCAGTTCTTGGTCTACACAAGCAAATAACTGTAAGATTACAACTGTATTAACCGATATGTTCCTTATTTTCCGATTTTGCCTTTTATACTGTTAGATGAAATTTTATGTAACGATGAATTGTTTCCCAGTTGATATTTCAGTGAGTTTGAAAAGTTACATTTTAAAACCAAACTAAACACTTATTTTATTTTATAATGTAATACACTGTTGTGAATTATACATTGAGAGGTTATTAAAATTGACACTAATACAAAGGAAATGATGGTAGACTGCGCTTTTAGTATAATCCCATTCTGAATTTCAATTGAACTCTCAGTGCATCATGGCTTGGTCACCAGCCATTTATAATTTATCATCCGCCCCAAAAGTCGTGTTGCAATTTATTCATATTGCTCGCTTTTATATTTTGAAAAATGTCTTCAACAATAAATATTTGCATAAAATATAATGCATTAGAGACCTTTCATGTTTAAATAAATATATCTGTGTCAAAATAAACATGTAAGACTGCAGACGACATAACTTCCACAATCAACAACTTTCAGAAACAAGCGGTCCATGGACAAATTAAGAAAAGAGATGTATATGATAACTTGACCAATTTTTAGTGACAAAATACGTTGTGCATTACACATTGTACCTATATCTTTTAGATTCAACATTTAAGAAAAAATATTGCGACTTTTACATTGAATTTGACCACAGGCTTTCTCAGCATCATCATGGGTTCTCTTCTCACATTTTTTTGTTACAGTACTCAGAGGCAGCCTAAATTGCATTGCAACAAAGAACAAATATTGTTTAATGCATGTAATTTAGTGAAGAAAATTAGAAACATTGCAGCAGGAAATTTATCAGTCAGAGAGCGAGAGAGAGAGAGAGAGAGAGAGAGAGAGAGAGAGAGAGAGAGAGAGAGAGAGAGAGAGAGAGAGAGAGAGAGAGAGAGAGATTAAATCCTGTGGAGGCCCCTAGGCAGTCGAAATCTCGGTGCCCCCCCCCCCTCGCAAATTATCTCCTAATACGTCAAGATCAAATCAATTCAATATTATTTTGATCCGTTGTCGAGGGGCCCCTAAAAGGCGTGGGGCCCATAGACCGGTGCCTACTCTGCCTATTTGGTAATCCGGCACTGGAGAGAGAGAGAGAGAGAGAGAGAGAGAGAGAGAGAGAGAGATATGATAATCTTCAGTCTGCTAGCTCGAACTGAATGAACCATAGGATTGTATGAGGAGAAAATAAAATCGTGTGTTTAATGGTTTCATTTCTATGCCTTGTGCAGATTTGATATTTTACTGATATAAGTTCCACTACTGTCTATCTATCTACAATATATACACTTACTGCTTTATATTAAAGGTAAAAAAATTATGATGATCAGACCACCAACACTTAATAAAAACTTAAGATCTTCAGTTAATGAGATGCAGATGTCGATACAGAAGAAAATATTTAGTCTGACAAAATGAACGACATCGTCGATCAAATGCTGACTAGTGTCTCCATCCCGGGGGTCTCTTAATGTATAATATTTTCATAGCTTCTGGCTTTATCAATGAATAATGTGATTCTATAAAATGTCATGATGAAATACAATCATAATTATTCAATTAAATTTTTATCGACGTCTTCTTGAAATTATGTGATTTTTGGGCACATATTATTTTGATGTTATCGGACGTAGCTTCTTGAAAGGAGGTTTTTACGTTCACTCGTGGACCAAACACTTATTAAAATTTATGATCTCCTGCCGACTGACTCAATGACTGTCTCTTTAGATGATATCAGGGTACAATTTGCAATGTATACAATTATACATGATATAAACTTGAAATATGATCAAATGAAACGCAGGCTAGACGATCATGATATCTAGACACATAAGCTTGAGCAGACGAATCATACACTATCGAGAGACTATGAATGCAAACGTCTTAGTGATCGTATTATCAACAAATTCAGGAATACGATTTAGTGTATAAAATATGTCTAATACTGCAAATTTAAATACAGTCAATTTTTTTTTTTTGTTCTTTCTCGCATCTTTATTGTTTTGGCTTACAAAGCCTACGGCCACGTGTGCCAGCAGCATTGTGTATATAGTTTGCCCTGCTTTGTTACAGGTAGTTATTTTTTCTCCATCCCAAATTTGTCGGTATTCTAGATATCGTGATTCGAATCTAGGGTTGGATATCTGAGATTATTACAAACTTTTATAAGTTTACAAACCTTTCCAAATCACATTTTAAATTTTGAAGCCTTTACCTGTAACGGGTATAGAATGAATCGGGAAATGACAGCTCACTACTAGCGTACACACACAATGGTGGTTACCACGTTGTCCTACATTTGTGTTGGTAAACTCAGGGACTACCAAACTGATTTTTCTGTATAAGGGAATAAATGGTTGGTATGTAGGGAAAGTTTTAGGGCCCCTAGGTACAACTCAGGTAACTCATAATGCTTTCGAACTGGACTATAATATTTTGGGTTTTTGTGACGGGAGAGTTAAAGTCTCGTAAATTACTTTCGCATAGCAACCAACACCTTCCATGGTAACAACTGGTTGCATTCTCTGAACGCTCAGAATTACATTTTTCGATTTCATGATGTCTTTTTGCAGATAGGTGATGTTCAAGATTAAGCAGGGAGTTTATGCTTCATCAAGGACTGGAAGGAGCCCTGATTCCTTAATTATGGATTCCCTGTCCCTCGCCTATCGCAGCTGTTCTCCATTTACGAAAAGCAACACCCTGATAATTATAGATAAATAATTGATAATAATCTATGGTCATTCCACCTTTGTAATAGTGCATGGAACAAACCTTCAAGACATTTTTTATACGCCAAACTCGGCTTACAATTGGAATATTCTTGTACTGATAAGAGTTGGGTGTCACTAGATCATTCGGCTGGCTTCCTCAGAACAATCTGCATAATAGTGACTGTACGATATCCCAGTCAAAAACACGTTTATTGTAGACATCTTTTTTAAAAAAGTTATATGTGCCGATGTTTTCATATTTTTCTGACATGATGTAAAACTTGTCCATATATGCGTAATTATGAAGTTTCACCTTTTTATACATTTTTGGTCAATGGGAATCAATGAGCCATGGTAGCTCCGTGGTTAAGCGTTGGACGTGAACAAAATGGTACTTGTTAGATTCAAAACTTTGGGTCATCTCAGATCGACTACAGCGGTGTCCTTGGGCAAGACAATATTATTTTACTTGTTTCGGCGCAATATAACCTTCAGCGTGTTGATGTGCCGCAAGAAAAGCCAAAGAAAACAAAGTTTCAGGAATCACATAGCGCATGATATTAAATGAAATAAAACATTTCATTCAGGCCTTGGTTATATTCAACGAATCACTGCCAGCGCCTTTCTGAAATTGAATCACATTATCATGGGAATAAAACAAACATTCTATTAGTAAACAAGAATAAAATTTGTCCTTTAGAGAACTCCCAAAAGAGAGCAACAGCTTTATCGAATTTCCCATTCACGAAATCAATCCAAATGAAAGATTCTTCTCTTCTTTTGCGTTTATTATAGGATACAAATTTGAAGGTTTGTGCTCAGGATAAACCAATATGAAATTTTCTTAAACGATATGTCTCGTCTGTACAGAACATACTCCAACTTGGCAGAGCCAGGGCAATAAGAACAAGAAAAGTACGTAATTGCAACCACAATTTACGTCTATGGATGTTAAAATAAATTACAAATATGAATGCATGCATTAAATTCCACAACCATACTTGCAACGGTATCTAGAAAATTGAGCTACAAGCGATAAAGATTGTCTGGCATACATTGCCAAAGTTATTACTGTCGCTGGATATATTTAACTACAAAGAGAGACAGAGTCAGAGACAGAGAGACAAAGAGAAATGCCGTTATAGTGTAAATTTTTATTTTGTTACACACTGAGAGGGTCTGCACGATCCCAATGCACAGCCAATGACTTATTTATCTTGTGCTCTTAAGTAGCAAATCAAAATGATTTTACCCCTAGAAGAAGATGGTACTGTACATTAAAACTATTTCATGCCATCAGCGACAGCAGTAAATAGTCTTTTAGTACCAAAGAATTTGACGTGAAAGCATCCTTAAGTCTACATCCAATTTGCGCCCCAGACTGTACTTTGATGCGTCACGTGACTATAAACTCTTAGTGAAGTTCCAATTGTTGAACAGGGAATCTCTACGTATATCTAGACTTGAAAGTCTTTAAATTTTTCAAGCTTTTTGCATTTAACACAACTTTAATTGCATAATTTTTCGACATTTTTAATAAAACAGAACAAAATAATAAAAATAAAATTATGAAAATGTATGAAGCAGTGCTCCTAAATGTTTCGCCCCTAGTTTTAGCTGCTAACGTTAATAATGAAGTTTTGCACAGATCTGTTTTGGGCCGACGCTATACAGTGTCTTGGGTATTTGCGCCGACGTTATAAACTCCATGTCTGACTTAAAAAGGATGTATAAGAAGCAAGTAATATCAATTTATTTGAGAACAAAAAGTACTGTCAGTTTTCTTTTAAAGCGTATATATTGGTTTATTACTACTGCTTTCAGCATTTACACTGATCCCCGTGCCATTCCCACTATACATAAAACAAGAAGCGGAAAGGGTGCATGATATCACGGATACAACTAGATTCTTGTCGTGTACGCTGCATTTTTTTCTGTAAGTACCGTGTGCACGATTCAGCTATTACAACATTACTTTGTTTTGCGGGGGGGGGGGATTCAGTCCAATATTGTCGTGCACTCCATTTTATTAAGATCGTAGGTGCCGAATACACTGCTATTGGGTAAGCATATTTTTATAATGTAGAGAAATACAGTTAACAAGGATGTACTCTTTTACGTCAAGAAATAAAGAGATCCCAAAATACACATGCATGTTTTGTTTATTTTAATATAAAAAAACAAAACAAACAAGATCCTCTGGCTTTCTCGAACAAAAGCCAACATGAAGAATCGATCTGACAGAAAAACGGGTACTCACTTATTCGACTCCAAACTGGCACAAAATGAACGCTACTCGATGATATTTCCGTTGATGTGTGTGTGTGCGTTTGTGTGTATTTCTTTGTTTTAAACTACTGAAAAAAGTTACATTTTACGATAATAAATCGGAAACTGTATCAGGTAGAATCAGGTCAAGGTGATATGAACGAATCGTTTACTCTCAGTAAATACTGGTATGGTTTTAGTCTATGCCGTTGCGCATGCACTATATATTGCGTCTCATCATCACGTGACTGTCTTCAACAGTTTACGGCATATTATACTTTGATTGGTTTGGTTTTGTGTGTTTAACGCCATTTTCAGCACATGAAATGTTGTATATGGCGGCCAGTATATCAAGTGGAGGAAGAATCCTTGAAAACAAGTGGAAAAACCACCTACCCACGGAAAACTACTGGCGAACTTTATCACATGCACACGTTGGCCAAGCCTAGACTCGAACCCACGCGGACAGAGGTGAGATGTCAGTAATCTGTACAGGCAAGCGCCTTAGACTACTTATCCACACGGGGCCCCGTTATAGGTTTGAACAGTAAATAGCAAACAACGACGAGGAACTGAAAATGGACAAATTTTAACAGGGAAAAAGACATTGAATCAGGCTCTACAGCAAAGTGTCATACCTAATGCAAATGTAACCAGGTATCATACCTAATGTAAAGGTAATATGGTATTATACCTAATGTAAAGGTCATTAGGTATCATACCTGACGTAATGGTAATAATGTATGTAAATGTAATAAGCATACATAATGTAAAGAAAATAAGGTATTATACATAATGTAAAGGTCCTATTTTGTGCATTAAAAATGTTTGGGGGAGGTGTGAAAGAAACAAAAAACTATTACAAATTATAGAATATATAACTATAATCACACACACACACAAACACACATTGTCTATTGTTACGTATCGGCTCGTTTAAAGTAACACAAAGAAAAGAGTGACTACAACAAGCTTTGTAAATTTTAACAAATATAATTTATTTCCCTAGAAAACACGGCGAAAAGGTAAAGATATGAAACAAGACTTACGATTTACGAAGAAGATCCAAAAATTTGTCATAAAATTGTGAAAACACATAAGTCCTGTGAATAAACAGTCCTAAACTGACGTAGTCTGAATCTCAATTCCGTTCCAAGATGGCGGATGATGACGTCAGACGAAGGTTAAACACAAATGTCCAGAATTTTCACTGTGAATCACATTTTGTATTGTCCTGTTCCAATTTAGAATTAATTTCGGCAAATGTTTTTGTCCAAAGCCAGTCGTGTGGTTCTCCAGGGAAATAATTATTATTTAACAGGTAGACGAAGTACAGCTATCATCGATAACAAAACACACGTTGTTCTACATACGTACGAACGAACAACTCTTTCCAGCACAAAAGAATACCTTCTTCTTAAGGTATTTAGAAACTCTATAAGATGTTAAAATATGACTCTAGACTAGTTCGCAGTTACCTGAGTATTTTAAAGCAAACTCATACGTCATTTCATGTACACGCATGAAGAAATCGTGGAGATTTCGAAATCTCGCCAACGTAGTATAGAATGTCAACAAGTATTATTAGTAATGACCGTGGTCACAACCAATCATTTACATAGATATTTCCGACTGTTTACTTGAATCGACAAAAACCCGTCATGCAAAAATCGTGCTTACGCGAGTCACATTTACGTTTTAAATAAACACGATGTTTCTAACAAAATATCAGACCCTGCGAACATGATCATCATCATAATAATAATTACATTTAATGATATAAAATGAAATAAAAATGAAATAAAAAGATTTAGAAAGAATTCAAATTGTAACACACATGTAATTTAACTACAGGGTCGTAACACTATGTTAATCTGAAATTTAGGCTTTGTCTGCCTCTTTCTTGGCGTAATGGGTTTTGATTTACTATTCGCAAGGAGCATTTTATTTTCTCCGAGTTTTTCCTCCACCAGTTATATTGGTCGCCATGTATAGTATGCTGAACAAAGGCGTTAAACCCTAGAAAAGAACAAAAACAATTATAAATTATGTTGAAGAGGACATTATTCAAGACAAATGGCCAGTCTGGGATTTCGTAAGTTTAGACTCTGTAACAATGTTTTTCACTGACTAATGTTTACTGATTGGATTTCCCGCTATGATTGCTTATCTGTACCTTGTGTAAATCAATTGATTTCCGTGCCTACGGGGCGTGAAGATGAAAAGGCTAGTCATGTCAATAGAACACTAACACAGTTGGAAATATGCCATTCTATCGTCTATAAAAAAAAATAAAAAAAAAATAAAACTGTATTGATGAATTTAAATAGCTCACCTGACATTCTGAAATGGCTGATAGAGTTTTGCAACATCGCCAACGTGAGCAGCAAGCGAAATAATGATATAATGATACCACAAAGTTATACGTGGCCGACATTCAGCAAACCAAATAATCGAACAGAAATTAGTGTATTTTGATGGTACGGATCTTTAACAAAGCTAACCCGAGCGAAAAAAGCATTTGAGGCTTTATTTTTGCTTCTGACTTTGGTGATATTAGAGATCTTTTCTCTTGAGTTATAGTATTTCATATTATTTATCAACAGGTTTTTGTCAACATTGGAAAAGGTGAATGTTTATTCGTTTGCTTAAAGTTGGGTCTCAAACTACAGACATACGGACTTAACAGCCTATTCAAAGGACGAAACTCTGATCTAAATTACAGCAGAACCTCGATAGTCGCAAACTCGAAGGAACAATGTGGATTAATTAGAGAGATCATTTGTTCGAGTAAACCAGGTGTAATATAAGGTAAACAATAAATATAAGTAGAGTTAATTTAACGACAAGCGGTGTTTTCATTCAGCGTCATACTGAAACTTAATATCGACACCTCGGCTGGGCAGTTTGCTGCAATTGTGCCGGCACCATAGAACGTTTTCTAGGGACCCCTGGTGGCCGAGTGGTCTAAAGCGCGCGCCTTTACTGATCTCTGCCATCTCACTTGCGTGAGTTCGGGTCTCGGGCTCGGCCAATTTGGGTATGTAAGAAAGCTGCCAATAGCTTCCCATGGGTCGGTGGTTCTTAGCGGAATTGTCCCGGGTCCTTCCTCCAACAATTATACTGGCTGCCATGCATAGCGTATATTGCGATAAATAATGGCGTTAAACCCAAAACAACAGCAACAATAACAACCTTTCCTGTGTTGCTTTATCGTTAAACAGCCATCAGATGAACGAAATTTTAATATTTCGTGAACTTCTTTTTATACAAAGTTAACTGTAATTATAGACATTATGTCGAACTTGAACACAAGTTTAAACGATCAGGACTGTTCTATCGAACCGTGAGTGAGCCAATGTGCTTTTACTGTTTTCGATTAACTTTGATTTAGAAAATTAGAACATGACGTACTCATGGCGGCTGGATTTGAAAAAAATCAACCCAAATCCTGATTACTTAGTATAAAAATATTTACTGTGTTACAAGTATGTAA
>JAECUM010035947.1:0-14964 GCA_016617855.1 Megalonaias nervosa
TAGCAAGACCCAATATTGTTGTTGCAACGTCGACATCCTTCTGGATTGATTCAATATTTTTCCATCAATCATATACGTGGCACTGTCAAACAAAGCCATGATACCGTTATTGACAAAACCAAAACCAACATCGTTATCGTATTCAGTATTATCCGCTTTAAAAATTTTACCTTCTACTTCAATAAATGCTTCAGCGGGTAAGAAATACCTACTTGTATCTTGAACTTGAAGTTCAACTAGTCCACGATAATCTGGAATTCGTGCATCATAAGAATAATATTGATAATCACGCACAGACTCATCCTTGAGTACTGGTGCGTCCATGTCAAATGCGGGATCAGATATACGTTTGAACATCTTTATTATATTTGCTATCGTCTAACACGAAGACCACTTCCTGCTATCAGACTAGCGGTTATATTTTTTCCTTTTTTTGACATTGGTACACTAGCCAACTCTGCTAGTTTTTGATTCGCAGCTTGATTTATTATTTTACTATTATTTGCAAGCATCACTGCAGTGCTAGGTAATTTTACTGGTTGAGGTTTTCGTCGTATTAATCGTGTTAGTCTATCCTTGATTGCTGAGAATGCTTTACTAGCAACATCACCAACTGCACCAATACCTTTTTCACGAACAACATCAATGGCCTTCATTCCCAGTTGCTTTGCAATCGGTATTGCTTTTGGGGCTATCCTTCTAAATAGACCCTGAACAACATCACCTAGTCCATCTCCGTAGGTTGTTTTGTATACTGGTAATCGTGAATTTATTACCCTGACCATGGTTGGTCTACGTTGAGTACTATGTACGATCATTTTATTATAGTAATTGTATCTAATTATATTTAATCACTGTGGTAGGCATCGGCGATTTCATTAATGAGGGATCGATACACATTAATATCCATGATACCGCCTGTAAATAATCGTTTACAAATATCAGCTGATTCATTAATTATTTCTGGAGAATTATTACCAGCTCGTTTTCCTCCGATGAGGATTTCTAGTCTTTCAACATCGGCAAGGACGTTATTAGGACATTGAGTAACGAGACCACTTCCACGAGTAGTAAATCCATTTCCATTTATGCTGTCATAAGAGGTGTCTGACGGCCAATATTCTTCTTCCTCCTCTTCCTTTTTGCTTGGTTTCTGTTGTTTTGGAGATTGTGGCAATGGTGTTTGTGATTTTGGAGATTGTGGCAATGGTGTTTGTGATTTTGGAGATTGTTGTTTTTTTGTCGTGCTTGCTGTAGTATTTGTTGCATTGATGGTGATGATACTTGTTGTTGTTGTGGTAGTGGTAATACTTGTTGTGCAATATAGTTATTTATCTTATTTTTATAATTAATATATTTTGGATCGCTGTTTCGAGCTTGATTAACGCCATAATATATGCGAGATATCCATTTGTACCAACTATCCACATTTACGGGATCATCAGCGAATTCAGATTTTAAAAATTGTTTTCGATAATAATAACTTTTTGCAGCAATCTCAATTAATTTTAAATCTTCGGCTTCTCTAATAAAATTAATAGCTTCTTCGGTAAACTTATCGACCAGATTAACCCTGGCTCTTGCTTCTGATTCATTTTCTGGTTTCGGCATACAATCTTTTATATCACCTATTTCAGCACGAGCTTGGTCAATACCTTCAAGTATTTCTTGCATTGGTTGAGCAGCAGCTATTTCGGCTGGAAGTTCTCGTAGAATCCTCTTTGTCTTTTTTTAGTTCTTTCTGCTATTTTTCCTGTTGCTTCAGCGGTTTTCTCTAACGTTGGAAGAAGACCTTTAGTGGTTTCTGTGATAGGTTTAAATAATTGTTTGTATCCTCTTCAAATTCAACTTGAGATTCCTGACGTGATTGTAGTTGTTGCTTAACAGAATCACGAACAGGTAAATATTTTTTAATTGCCTCTAATCGCTCTTGAGCTAATTTAGCTGAATGTGGTTCTCCAATATTCATTATTGATAATATTATTTATACTGGCTGTTTAATTTATAGCAGCAGGAAGGGTGAAAAACAACCAATATTGAGTGACCCGGAGAGTAAACGAAACACAATATAAGATAAAAACAGAGAGTCAACGATGGAATAACAAAAATAAGCTAACCCAAACGATTTATTGTCTGTTTTCAACCGTACGAAAATAATCTCGGTTAGAGACTTTGGTTTAGAGTTTCTGACATTGTTTTTTCAGCCTACGTAGGAACCTTATGTTTTAGACAAATGACGATTCAGACAAGTGGTCTGTTCACCCTTCCTGCTGCTACTGTGGAGGTGTCCTCACCTCAGGCTTCACCTCACACTGAGGTCTCATGATCAGGTGTGGCAGGATCCTTTCCTTCTCCTTTTCTTTCTTTTTCTTCTCCTCCTCCTCTATTCTTTCTTTCTCCGCTATAGCGTTCATAGTTAGTTCGTCTAAAAGACGCCTGGCATACTCCAGGTGCATTTGGAGTTCCAACAATTTGGCTAATCTGCTACTCATCTTCATCGAAGTTGACTAGTCCACAATGGTAGCCAGACTTACAATTGTGACTCTTTATATTCCTGGAGAACGGACGTGAAGGAAAACATCCCTGACACCAAAATTTATAATACCACTATTACCATCACATGAAACGCGCGGACCTAAAAGAAGCACTCACGTTGACTTTTTTACTTTTTCACTTAAAAACACAGACATGCACGATTTGACAAGACAGAGAAAACAAAGGGTGAATTTTTTTACTGACAAAAGAAACGAAGTGCTTATAGACACACTTCTATTTATTTTTTAAAATTTTAAAAGTTTTGGCAATTGAATTAGTATCTCTTTTCTAGAGTATTGGGTAGCCCTGAAAAGAGCTGTTGTTTTGTTAACGGGAGTAATGGCAATCTTTTTTACTGTCTAAGATTGCGTCCCCGTCTGGCGGCAAGCTTTCGTATACGATACGGTCTGCTCTGCGGAAAGAGAAAGAGAATTCCTTGGTGTCTACTCGACAGTCCACAAAACCTCTGTCTGGTTCTTGCTGTTGCTGCTGTTGCTGCTGCTGTTGTTCTTCTCTCTGCTTCTTCTGAAATCTGTACTTCTCAATCCATTCCTCTTGTTCTTTCTTAATTTCCTCTCTGAAGACCTCTTCGATTAGGTCTTGGGCTATAGCTAACATCCTGACATTCTCTATCTTTTCAGGTTTAGGTATCAGGTTTAGCCTGACACGATGTAAACTGACGTAAGCTTCGTTCAGCTGGGCTAGTCTGGAAGCCATGTTCATAGGTAGACGAGTCAACCATGGATGACCAGACTGGAGACCAACCCGCTTTATATGGTTCAAACGCGAACGCGATAGAAAACATCCCTACGCGGTTTTAGTGTCGGAACGCTATGATAGCTCATGTCATGGTGAGGGATAGAGAGAAGTCAAAAAGTATATATTCACAGTCTTTTTTGAAAAAAAACGACAGACACATTTTTTTTCAAAACACAACATTTTTTATTCAACTAACAAGTAACAAGCAACAAGTAACAATGACATCAAACAAATTATTTTTGACAGGGATTACAACGTTGTGAAATCATGTGAGATTTCCATTCATGGAAGTCATGAGGCCATTGATGTACACTACGTTTCCTAGCTAAAGACAAAAGATAACCATACTGACCACAAAACCATCGATCTACTTTCTCATCGTTTCTAGAAGAATGACGATCAAAATAAGTCACTAAATGTTCTAAAGGATATCCAAGACTGCATTGATGAAGAAAATACACACAATATTGTCCACACACCATGGAATCTGTGCCTTGTAATTTCACATTATTGTATCGTGTCGTCTGGGCATTTCTTCTCACAAAGTCAATGATATCGTCTTCCAAAGGGGGTAATCCATACGAATCAAAATATTCCACACAATTCTCTTGAGGGAAGTAGATGGCAACCCAGTGAGTTCCTGGAAGATGACTTTCGTCCGTGTTGATGACATAAGCTTGATGGTCTTGAGGTTTGCGATGAGGTAGTTCATCTTTAGCGCACACGACAGGATTCCAAGAAGCAGTATACGAACTATTGTTCAAAAGGTAATAAAGTTCCCAGGTATCCATTTTCTGTTGTGTTGTTTTTGTTTTTTTTCACAGGTAATGATAAGTCATCAATTCAATTCTGACTTTTTGTCTTGAAACGATCTGTCAAGTAGCCGTTTCTTCGCCTTGTCTCCGCACTCTGGGCTAAGAGAGCTTCGATGCGATAGATCTCTAGAGTAGTCAATGGAGGGCAGGAAAGATCATGCAAGCCTTTATACCACTCATGCAACACTGCTTCTTCTGAGATGAGACTCCAAGCGTCGTCCAGATACTCCTCCAATCTTTCTTTTTGACTCATCATCAGACATTTATCGTGTTGAATTTGACTGGGATGATCGTTTTGACATCCATAACAATCTTTCTTACTCAATTCCGTAATTGTATTCGCCAGGTGTTTAGCAAAACAGGACACTAAATGTTGTTTTTCTTCTGGCCATCTGGACTTGACTACTACCTCGTCCTCTTTGTCTTGGACTTGGGGATCTGTTTTCACGCTATCCTCCCATTCCATGTCCAAAGATTCTCTACTGTTCAATGAGGGATAGGAGTCTTCCATTGTGTCTAATAATCTAGAATGACTTCTCTCAAACTGTTGATTTCTATGGCATTATCGAATTCGGCATACAAGATGACGTTGACCGTCTCGGTGAGAGATTCTGCAAACTGAAGCTCCATACGCAGTTGACCGGATTTTATAGGGTGGAAATGTCCCTCGTCGCTGCCTTGGTCTGGAGTGAGATCAAAGGCCCACAAAAGTGTAACCTCCGACATAATCTTCGTAAGAAATACCGTGACTGGTGTTGGTTCCTAGTTGCCCCGTAGCTTCGTACAGGGTCAAGTACGATCTCAAGTAATTCTTCTGGGCAAAGTTAGGTTCGAAGGGTCTGGTACACAAAGTCTTGCCATTGCGACTGACTTCGATCTTGGACACTCTGTAGTGCTTAAACTGGAAAGGATTTTGATCGTGGGCTCCATTGAGGGCTGCATTACTGACGATGCCAACGATTAAACGTTTGGGTAACTGTCCTTGAAACAGATGATCTTCGATCTTGGATCGGAGTCCATCAGCAATGGTGAATGTTTTCACTTCTACACGTCGTATCGGATACTTGGCGGTCGATCTGCTCAATGTGTGACTGATGTCGTTTCCCGCTTTAGGTAACACTTCTACACGACGCACGTAAAGTCTGGCTTCTTGGATGATAGTTTTGTACTCGTTGGCATGAGCCATCAAATGGAAAGCGACACTGCTGCGATTGAGTCTCAGGCGAATATCCACTCCGTTCAGCAAATACTTGTCTTGCAACCACATGTCCAAATGCAAACGATCCATCAGTTCTAAATTACGACCTTGCAGGATTTTACTTCGACTGTCTTTAAAACCCACATTGTGAGGATTGTCATCGGCTGTCAGGGCTGTGTCGTTAAACATGTCTTCACCTGCGGTGTCAGGTTTCCATACCACACAAGCATCGAGATGAGTGTTCTTGGCCTCTTTTCCGTACGTCAAGACATTTTCTAGGTACGCTCGGTAAAGGTAAGTATCCATACTGCTGCTGACCAGTTTGTTATTCAAGTACAAATCCACTTCGCTGAACAAGGAATGCATGAAATTGTTGACGGGAGCTACTCTGGCATCGGCTCCCGGATTGGTGTTGTCGGTTTTGATCATTTCAGTTTCAGGTACAAGTAACTGCTATTCAGATCGAGATAATCTTCCGGCTGTCCTTTGATTTCAAACTCGATGGGAGCTGAATCCGTCAAAGAGGAGACGGGATGAAATTCGACCCATTGGGATTCTTGCATCGTCATCATGGTGGGTGGCATGGCAAACAGATCCAGTTCCGACTTGGAACAAGCGCAAGACTCTCGGTGCATCATTTTCTCTGATTTAATAATCAAAAACGTCTAACTCTCGGATGGATTTTCTTTTCTTAGTCTTTCTAGCTCTAGGGGTGTGAAGTTCTCTGAAGGGGTGTTTTCGTCGTCTTTTTCTGCCTTGTCCTTGCTGTGGCGTCAGGGAAGCAGGAATGCCTGACTCGGCATTGCCCAGGACATTTATAGGAGTTTCTCGCCAGCCCAAAATGTCTTTGCCCGTTTGAAGCAAGACATTTTTGCCTGCTCTCAAGAAAGCTTCTTTGGGGTTTTGTTTGTCAATGATGACATTTTGGAGAAATTCTTTACCTTGCGTCAACGCGGCATCTTTTAAGGCGTGTAATCCCCGTGTCACCATCGGTTTCAAAACGGGAACCACTGTACGAAAGGCCGATTTAAGCATATCACCTAAACCATGTCCTCGCTGTCGAGCCACTCCTTGGTACACAGGATACATGACTGACAAAAAGTTAGAGTAATCGTTTCGAAAATGGAGTTTCACTGTGACTTTTTCTTTGGTGAATGGAATATTTTGTCCCAGATCTCCTTTAATAGTAATGTTGACAGTGTGGAAATAAGACTTACTGACGGGCAAATAGTGAGGATGTACAAATTCGCGGTGAACGTGATAGGTGTTTCCACCTTCCTCGTCAGCAGCCGTGGCAGAATCCACTTTGAAAGGAATGACACGCAGTAACGGTACGGGGGTGTGTCCCACCACGTTGTACTCCACCACATCGGAGTACACAAACATCAAATTCAGTCCTTGGTTCATTTCTACAGGGAATCGAAAATATTTCGCAAAATCCAAGCTACCGGTCATGGCTGGTATGTCGTTTCTCATCTTGATCAACTTGGTGTCTCCACCCAAAATGTCATACAATTCAGGACAAAATGTAATGGCCAATACTTTGTCCTCTGAAAATTTCATCAGTAGGCGACGAGCTATTTTGTGGTATTCGATCGTGACATGTCTTCTGGTTTTCTCCAAGGCTTTACCAAACTTGAATTTGAAACTGTCAGCAATGGTGTTCACCAAATCTTGACCACTAAAATAATAGCCCACAGTAATTTTCAACAGATAAGTGGTTCGTTTAGTTTTTGGGTCTTGTAATTTCATAAAGTCAGATACACTAGCATGTTCATCCATGGCTTGTTGTACTTGTTCGTCATAAACTTCTACCGTAAAAGTGTTTTCATTTTCGACGATGTTTTTGATTTGTGTAGGGTGAATCATTTCCACTAAAGCCACTTCCCAATGGGCTTCGTGATCCAATTGGATGGCTTGAGGTAATCTGGCCGAGAAACAGCACAAAGTGTTATTGGGAAACACCTCCATGGAAGTGTCACTGGGTAACGTTAAGTAAAATTGGTTGTTCATAATTCCACAGTTCTATTGTCCGAGGAGTCACTGGAAGTCAGAGGAGTGTCTAAAAGAGTATGATTAGAGTGACTGTTGGAACAAACGTTGGACACAAGACTCCCGTTGTTGTTGTTTCCGTTAAAGGAATATTTCAGAGACGGATTGGGAAGAAGGTAACCAATGCAACTGCTAAGTAAAATGGTCCACAATTGTTTGTCTTCTTTTTGCAAACTCAAATTGGCAATGGCAGCACCGATGACGCAATACACCACAAAGATTTGGCAGAAAAAGACGATTTGAGTTTTAGGCACACGTTCTCCACACCACACCCACAAGGGTTGCTTTTGTAGATCTTGCAGAGAAGAACTGCGGAAAGGAGTGGTCACTGCAGTAGCTGAGGTTGTGTTGAAGGGCATGATGGTCACTTCTTTTTATAGTCGATGAGTTGCGAAGCGTCGATCGAAGAGTCAAAACTGGGATTATATCCTTTCCAACGTACTGTGACTTCTTTGACACGTCGTTTTCCCACTTTACGAGTTCTTCGATCGAGAATGCTTTCTATCTCGTACACGTCGTCTTCGTTTCTGGTCACACGTTGTAACTCGGGCAAGTAAAACGTTCCTTTTAACACTTCCCCGTTCATGTCTTCCAATTTATAGACGGGAGGATGACGGCCACGCACACGTTCGTTGACACGAAACAATTCAGTGGTCCAGTTGGGTAAGTAACCTTTGTCGAAAGTGCGTTTGGTTTTGCCAATGCGTACCCAATCTCCTGATGCCAACACTCCACCTTTCTTGGGGACAGGCACTGTCGGGGACGTACCAAACAGGCGCTCGAAGACGGTCACTTCGTTGTCGGGAGTCACTTCTTGGGGGGCACGCACAATGCTCCGATGGTAAGATTGGTTGTACGATTGGACAATGTGTGGCAAGACGTCGATGTACTTGAGAGTGTGTTGATGAGTAAAATATTTCCACATGCGTTCTTTCAAGGTGCGTTGAAAACGTTCCACGATGCTAGCATTCGTTTCGGGATTGTCGGTGGTGAAAAAATGAATGTCACGTTTCTTCAATTCTTTTTGGAAAGCTTGGTTCAGAAATTCGGTGCCTTTGTCAGTTTGCCATCGAAGAGGGTGACACCCGCTTTGTTTCAACACCAGTTGCAGGGCTCGCACTAACTCACTGCTCGATTTGGAAGTCAATGGTACGACCCAAGCAAATTTGGAAAAGATGTCGATGACACAAAATAAATATTTGTAGCCACGATTGTAGGTGGCTAAATGAGAGACATCGGCTAAATCGGCTTGCCATTTGTGATCGATACCCTCTACTTGGGCGCGACTTCTGGAAAATTTTCGTCGAATGGGTTTGTGTAAGGTGTACGTGGCTTGTTCTTGTAACCATCGTTGCACATGAGGTAAACGGATAGTTTTCAGTCGAGTTTTGGCAGCACGATACAATTTCTGAACTCCTCCGTAACCTGCGGGATGGGCTAGATCGTAGTAAATGCTGGCTAACACCTTCTTCACTTCTTAATAAGTGATCCACTCTTCACTAATGCTACTCTGAATGGAACGTGGGGGTGGTTTAGAAACGGTTTTACGTGTCCGATGTGCCACGGGTGTAGAAGTGGAAGGTAGTGGTGGTGGTGGTGGTGGTAATGGGATGGCTTTGGTCTTCTTTTCTTTTTTCACTTCTGCTTTCCCTTCTTTCTTTTTCACTTCTGTCGAAGGAGGAGTGGACATCATCTTTTTAACCCAAGCTTTAAGTTCTTCTCGTTGCGGTGTAGGGGAAGGGGTCAACAAGGACGCTGCAATCTTACTAGGGATGGGAGCTGCTGACAGTGTTTGAAAGACTTCTCTTGCCTCTTCTTCCTCAGGCAACCGTGGGGCTGCCTCTGTCTTGACCACTGGGAGTGGTAGTGGTTGTGGTGGTAGTGGTGGTGAACTTTTTATCAAGGTCTTAAAATCTTTCAGAGTGGGTTGAGCTGTTTCGTCTAAAGCTTTTTGGTGAAAGAGTTTCAGTCGTTGCAACAATTGACCGTACCGTTGAGATTTTTCCGTTTCTGACAAATCGCTGCGATCTATCAACGATTGCAGTTTGTGTTGTAACTGGGACATCTCGGTCAAATGAGGATTGGGAGGTAAATGTGGGGTTTGTTGTTCTTGCCAACGATGGTATTCCATCCATCGTTTGCAAGGGACTAAAGTCAGTTTTCGTCCTCTCATCAGATTTCAAGGATCACGTCTGAGATCTTTTGATTTCAGAGGTCCCTTTTATCTTCTTGGTCTTTTATCTTGGAATTAGGGAGGGTATAATATGTCCCATTGCACTCAATATAGGTTTCGCTACATTGGTAATAAGTTCTAACAGGGGTAAAAATCCTCCGCGTTCCACCAACATCTTTTTCTTCTGACGAATGGGTATTTTCTTTTGGACCATTTGGCGAAGAACGTGTCGATGTTTGGCTAAGCAATTTTTCTGATGTTTAGTCAAAGGTATTGTGCCTTTCAAGACGTTCAGACAACATTCGCTCACCGTATCGATGACATCTTTGGAGGCAGTTTGAATGTGTTGTTTTCGCATGGGTGGAGGAGCTTTGGACAGGACAGACAACATGTCCCAATGTTTGACTAAACGAGGAGGCAGTCCTTTCCTTTTCTTTCCTTTGGGAATAGAAGAAGGATGTCTTTTTTTTTTTTTTTTCTTTGTTTGTTGATTCTGGGACACACACCAAAAATACACTAACGTCGATGACTTGTCACACGGTCTTTTATCCTTTTTTGGGGGACTATCGCTTCGTTATAAAGGTGACGATGTGTTTTCCAAATTCGCCAAAGAATCCTCCTCTTTGGCGGCTTCTCTTTTTCTTTGGACGAGTGTATCTTTTCTGGGGGTGACGTCGATGTTTGGCTAAGCGTTTTTCTCGCATGACGAGACTGTCTTTTTCGTTTTCTTTTCTGGGTAGGAGAACGACGATGAGGGAACATCTTTTGGTGCACAAAAAAATACACTGACATCCATGGCTCGACATGCGTCTTTTTATCTTATTTTTTTTGGAGCCTGTCCTTTACCCTTGTGACAAAATCATTGGCTATCTTATCGAATTCAAGGAAAGGGCCAAAGAAACCTCCCTTTTGGTGGCTTCTCCTTTTCTTTGGACGAGTGTGTCTTTTCAGAGGATGTCGCCGATGTTTGGCTAAGCATTTCTTAGGATGACGTGACTGTCTTTTTCGTTTTCCTTTTCCTTTTTGGACAGACGAATGACGATGGTAACGGTGTACACTTCTTGGAGAGGACATCTTTGGGCGTGCAGCAGCACAAAAACACTGATCCGTATTGTTTGCCTCAGGTCTTTTTTATACTGGAATGCGTCGCCACTGACTGTCTTTACGTCGTGTCAACTTGATGACAGGCAACACACGTCGTGGAGGAGTTCGCAACGGACTAAATCGGGACAGTTCCTGCTTGGACAAATCCAGTAAACTCTGTAACACACTCGTTCTCTCTTGGACTTTGATTTTGGGGGCAGGTACTTTGTGAGCAGCAGCCACAGCCGCTAAAGAGGAAGAGGGTGTCACCGCTGGAGGAGAAGATTTTGGAGACACTCTCTTGCGGGTAGAAGCTGTTTTCTGTGGACTTTTCTTTTCCTTTTTCTGACGCTGTGACCTGGTCTTGACACCGTTGCTCTTTTTCTTTTTCTTCTGGGTACGTTTGGGCGTGGCTTTTTTCTTGGGAAGAAATTTGGGAGCATTAGGATCCCATTTTAAGAGGGAACGAATGATGACACCTCCTACAGAACAGCTACCTCCAGGTTTCAAAATGATTTGCTTTTTGGTTTGAGTGTCGATGCGAGGATCGGCTAGTTGCGTCAAGGCGCCTTTGTTTCTCTCAAAAAACGTTTGGTTTGATGTGGAATCTGAATGATGCCTTGCAGTAATTGACATGCTGTCACTGTAAACCATCGTAAGACTTCTTTGAGACTAGCTTCTAAAACACGAGCACGTATTTGTGGATTTTTTTCGCGACTGATCCCGTACAAAGCACGAATCAATTTAATGGGAAGATGAGCCTGAAGGGACGTCATGTTGACGATGTGTGAGACAGAGTTAAAGTGACCGAGATTTTTATAGATTTTTTTTTGTGTGATTGTGATTAAGTCGACGAAGGGGACGTGTACACGACAGACCCTCCGTCTTGGCACCAGTGGTGAAACAGATGGGTACGAAATCGCAAATAATCGGGAGTGGTGGGTTTTAAATCCACGAGTAAATAAGCGTGTGGGGTTTGAGTGGCATCGTCGTACGCATTTGTCAGCCAAGGCGTCCCTAACTGTTTGGCTAAGACTTGTACTTGCGATTTATCTCTAGGGCTTTTAAACAACACCACGTAATGAGCATTGAGACTAATGGTACGATGGGCTTTACTTTGTTGAAATAAATTTTGGGTGATGTAAATCACACTGGCATTACGATGATGCCCTTTGCGCGTAAACCAGAGTTTAATTTCTTCTTCGTCTTCTCCTAACATGTCGTCAAAAATAACCAAATGAGTTTGACTAGGGTCAGACAGGATCCCGTCGTCCTCGCGAGGAATGCCTTCCACAAAGACGATGGAATCGCCTTGACTTTCTTGCAGAAGGCTGTACCCTGATTGCCACTCTTTGTAACACCACACGATGCGTTGAGGTGAACGATCGATCAAATGATGTTTATGTTCGATCAAACGTTTGACAAATTCGGTTTTGCCGGAACCGCTCGGTCCGGCAATGAGCATTTTAAAGGGATGGCGAAGATACAAGGCCTCCCAACTAGTCCGATCTACGTGTTCGTCAATGACTTTGACAGTGGAGGAAGAGGGAGTAGAGACAGTAGAGGATGCCATAGTAGTGTAAGAAATGTCACTTTTGACACGAGGACAGACAAGACAAGAGTTTTTATACTTTTTTCAGGACAGGTTTATTGTCATCTTTAATGGTGAACAACACGAAAGATAAAAATACATAAAAGCCAAATGGTTAAGTACATGAATAAAAGACACATCAAAACGATCAAAGTGGAATATAAACAAGTCTCTGTACAACATTTGTGATGATCAAGAGGTGAAATCGTAGGGGTACTATGAATTGTTCTGAGAGTCTCTACACTCATTGGCACAGTCACACAAGAGTCCTCCCGGAATGGCCTTTCAGGGATGTCGATCACGGTCCTGTCCTGAAGAGAATGGTTTTCCTCGGTCACGACTCCTTCTTCTTCTTCTTCTGGCACTGTCACTAACACTGGTTTAAAAGTTACTTTTTTCATGGAACGTTTTAATTTTTTAGGATTACAATCTTAGGCATAGTGTGCCACTTCTTTTGTCCAAGCCTCAAATCCCCAACTTATCCAGTCACGTATATCTTTCCAGTGAGGGTGTAAGTCACAAGCTAACACACTTCGTCGTACACATCTTCAGTGCCTAAAAGTTGACGAATCTTGTTTTCACGTAGAGGTTGAGAAGTATCAAGATGAAAGTGCAAAGCTTTGAGCAGAATGAGTCTCTCGTGTACATTTAAAGGGACCACTTTCATGCTTTTTGGAGTGATAGGTACTGTTCGTAAAGAGTCCACAAGGAATCAGCTGGTAAACGAAATCCCAGAAAGCAAGTCACTAAGACACACACTACACGTCGACCCCAATTCGATGGACACAGTTCTCGTAGTAGGTAATCCTCCACTGTTTGAATAGTATCATTGATTTCCTTCCAAGGAATCTGTAGTATCACGAATGATAAAGGTCGTGGCATAGTAGTCTCTTTTTATACCTCTTTTCTCTTACCTCAATCACTTCTCCTAGAGTGAAAGTAATGAACGTAGTGAGTAATTTCTGACCACTGCCATTCCAGGAAACGGTCAAGAATGGTTAGGGTTAGGGTTAGGGTTAGGGTTAGGGGTAGGGTTAGGGTTAGGGTTTAGGTTATAGGCTATAGGTTATAGCCGTACTCTCTTCTGGTACACGATTTGATAGACTCTATCAGTATTTCTTTTTGAAAGAAGAAATAGTAGAACGAATGCACCCTTGATCCAGAGAAATCGGACTTGTTTGTTGACTTTTGTCAATTTCCTCTTGTGAATTTCTCGACACAAAAGTTCTACAGTCACAAATTGAGATTTGGCTCTGGCAAGTCCCTGCCAAATGCCCTTGTAGATCTTCTCTTGAATATCGTCTGGTAAACTTTGAATATTATTTTTTATATGGGGTTTAAATACTTGTCTAGGGGTTGTCCAACGTTTGACTCCTAACCAATCAGCTGGTTTCTTGCACGATATGCCCACTTCAATGACGAGGTCCCACTAAAGGTAGGAAGTGACAATCTGGAGACATCGAGCATGTTCCAGGTAAGCGCAATCTTTCTTCTCCCACTCGTGAAGTGACACACCCCAACTGAAGCACTTGACTTTATCCCCTTCGCCCAAGTAGATAAATCCAGCTCTAGCTAATTCATCGGGGGTAGGTCCTCCCAGATATTTTGGCCATTTTCCTTGGAAGGTTTGGATGCGACTTTCATAGTCACAGTATTCTGGCAAACGCACAGGGAACGAATATTCGTCTTTCACAGGTTCATTTCGATGATGGTACGGTGAAATATGCAGGAGCCTGCTCAGTTTTACGTGACATCCGTAGGGTGGTAGCCGCATGGTTTTATTAGGATGACATCCACCATGAAAACCAGAAAAGTGAAATGGTGTACGATAACGAGTGGCATCGCTTTCGCATCCATCAGGTTTGACATGCACAGCATCACTTTCCATGGTAGGTATGGTAGTAGTAGTAGTTATAGCAAAGTTTCCATGATGATGTGGTACTGCATCGCTAAGGTCATAGCGTACGGCATCCCTGCCATAGCAAGGCACAGCATCGTACTCGAGTTTACTCTTGCTTGATACTTGCTGTGTGAAAGGATTCATTTTTCTCGCCTGGCAATGGTAGTAACAATGAACTATCGGTCTTGAATGTTGTCCCTTTTTATATGTTCGCCAATATCAGTGTGACCGTACGGTAAAGTAAAGTGATTGGGAAGCCGTACTCGCTTCTGGTACACGATTTGATAGACTTTTTCTAAGGGTCGGCTGACGATTTGGTGTGTGGGTAAACGTACAATCTTGTGCGGTTCGTGGGTGGTCACTTTAAAATTTCCATCCTGTCCAGACTGCAAGGCTTCTTTCAAGACGCCAAAGTTCACCACTCGACTGGTGCGATAATTGAGAGTCAGTCCTTTCGCTTTGCATTCCGTGTACACTTCTCCTTGTTTGTCCCGGTATTCGTAGCCGTAATACTTGGGACCGCTACTTGCAAAACTTAGAATCTTGTCGTCGGGATGTTCGTCCGTCCAGGCTCCTAAACGGTCTCCTTCGATGACAGGGTGAGGTTGATCCAGGCGATCAATGTAGATGCAACTGTCCGTGTCAAAATACAGTACACGATCTCCTAACAGTTCTAAAGCTTCGTACAGTTTTAAGCGAGCATGGGCTGTCACGTAAGCCGCAATGATGACATTTCCAAATTCGTCGGCTTCTACAAAGTCCAGTTCTTCTTTGTAATTAACTAAGATCAAGTTCTCACGAAGGACGTCTACGTGTTTCATGTATTTGGTTTTGTCATGAATCATCTGAAAGTAGCGG
>JAECUM010035949.1:0-20258 GCA_016617855.1 Megalonaias nervosa
GTCGTGTGCTAACTAATATATGGAATGAATACTTTACAAGGGTCATTGCGGAATGGAACTGGACAGACCGTTTTTTAAAAATCCGGATCGGAGATGATATAAAATGGGCTATATCAAGAAAAATCTGATTAAAGTCAGGAGAAAAGCAGAATTAAAATGGAGAAAAATCATGTCTGAACAATAGACGACATTTAAATCTGTGGCAGTTGACACATGAGAATTACAAGACAAAATATTTGTCTCCTTAATAAACTGTAGTAAAATGAAACGAGTAGAGTCAGGTGCAACAAAGTATGGATGTAATTGAGTAAGAGCCTAAATGACAGGATATGAACTTTCTTCTTGATATCCAATGGTGCACAATCAAAATCAAACTACAGTACATAACATATAATAACTATTATAAAGAAGCTGTTCATGGAAGATGCCATTTATTTGTAATGAGTCAAGGTGATAACTTATTGGAAAGAAGACTTCTAAATGCCTCATGCAATTGTGAATCAAAAGAGCATTGTCATATTCTGGCAGTTTTTACTATGGGCATTACCGCTCAATAACTATTAAAACAGGAATGCATCGTATTGCCCTTAAGCTTGAATTATTTCTTTCTTAAGCAGAAAATATACTCTGTCAGCTTGGAATTCTTCTTCATGCTGCCAGGCACAAGGACAAGGGCAAGAGGAGATCACAATATCTTCCTTGTGAATGTGAACTTCTCTTTCCAGCATCCCAGCAAAAAACAACAGAATACCTAATAATAACACATAATAAAGTTATACGTTTTATATCATGCGAACAATAAGTTGCATTTAGCACGTAGACTGAATTATGTTAACATATTGTGTACTTTTTTACATTAATTTACTGTGTATCTTATTGAATATACAAGATATATCATTTCTTGTTTGTAATGCCTGAGATTAAATGCAGCAGTATCCTGGTCAACTTCATTGAAAATAATGTATATAGTTGCATGCAAAAATATAAATAACACAACTAAAATTCTGGAGTTATATTTCTGAAGATGATACAAATGATACAATGGTTATCATCTAATGAATCTTTATGTCGTTCAAAAACAAGCTCAGAAATATCACCAAATGAAAATACTTAAAGCAGTAAAATTTTACAAACCTGGATTACTGGGAGTATAGAGTACTGCCATGGCTTGTTCTAAAAGGACATCTTCCAAGGATGCATCCTCCTTAGGAACAGAACCAAACCTCTCAGCAAGAGAATCAGCAGTTTCTCCCAGATAACGAAAATGCTCAGAAACAAAAGAAAACAATGAACCTGTCATTTATATTGATTTCATTAAAATCATGATGAATGTACCGACCATACTGTCATATTTAGTTCTAGCACTAAATAATGATCAACAAACTTTCAGTGTAATAGAAATTAGAGAAACCAAGACATTATTTCAATCATATGACCTAATGGACAAGTCACAAATTCATAAGCTCGTTGTTCTGCTACAATTACCAGTTGGAATTAGACTGAGATGCCATTTTAAAAGTTTCCATTTAATTTGCTAATAATTAGTTTTAAAAATCCATTTTAAGAAATGGACAATTTAAACAGGTATTTAACAAGAAAAGGTATAGTTTTTAAAACGATGCATACCTGCTTAACATAATCATCCAAATGAATGATGGCATGTGCATAGCACCGAATTGCAACAATGTTCGGAAAATGGTAAAAGATTTCCCACAATGGAAGGCCAGGACCACATGCAATGTGGTAAACCTTTGATAGAAATGGAAGGATGAAACAAAAGCAACTTAATAATACCTAAAATGTCTTCAATTATAAAACAATATATATGCAGAAAAAGAAGCAAGTCTGTTACAAATAGGTTATTAATGGCAACTACTTTTAGGTGTCAGGTATGCTCTACAGAATGATTACAATATTTGAATCCATGCAGCAGAAACTAAAATGGCAATTAATAGTAAATAATAACATGCATATATTGATCACTGCCAGAAACACACTACATTATCTGATGGCCAGCTGTTTATTACAGTGTTATGAAATGGAACAGCTGTATTTACATTGCAAATCATTCATTGAATTGTAAGTGTAATATAAACATGATAAAAATTCAGCAACCGAAAAACTTTTATTGGTAAACTTAGCAGGAAAAATACAGATGCAATGTAGTCTATTTAACATGTTCAATATTCTGCAAACATCAATTGTTACAACTGTGCCATGTTTCTAAATTTGAAATTCTGATATGTGCATATGTGTTGGGGGTACCAACAATGAAAAATTTAGTAAAACAAGTTTCATCTTTAATGACAACATTCACCTTTGATTTGTCTTGGTGCAATCAGGCATGAACTGCATGTGAAACATGCCATCAGGCACATCACTCAAGACTTGCTCCAGATGGTGGGTGCGATATTTCATTTCCCTTAATGCATCAATTGCCATTTGATGATCTAAAAGATTCAATAGAAAGAACAGTAGAGAAGATTATAGGTATGGCATGGATAGGCAAAAGCATGTGATCTTTGTTGTACTTAAAATGTCTGTCGCACATGAGACAAATGCAGAATTAATAATGAAATTTTATCATTCACGAAACTTTATGATTCTGATATGTATTGTATATATTACATTTCATGATGCAATGAACCAGTAATCAGTGTAATTGGTGTGTCAATACTGATAATAGTTCCATTTAATTCAACATGCCTTTACATAAAAAAGTCAGCTCCAAAATACATAACTTTAGGCGGTATTGATAAGTTTGACAAGATAGAGCAATTTTTTGAGGGAAAAAATGAAACAAATTTAATAACAATTATATTAAAATGTGTCCGTACAACCACATAATACCCTTCACATTCAGATATATTCCATCTGACCTTGAATATGAGGGGCTAAATATTTTTTATGGACACAGAACCAGTCTGGCATCAAGCTGTGCTAATCTGTCAGATACGAGTTTATTAACAATCTTTTTTTTTCTTCTCCATATATGAACCTCTTCATCCACCATGGACATCTTGGGGGGAGAATCGTCGAAACTATAACCTTCTATATTCCTTTCTGCAGAAGAAACATGCAAATGACTTTTATGTGGTCCACAAAAGTCCATTTCTGTAGCTCATTGCATCAAAATTTGGATGCAGACATAATGAATACTGGATCAAACTACCACACAGTGGTAATGAAAAATCTCCAAATAGTTTTACAGCCCCATTCACGCCCTATATCCATGAAGCACTGCTTCCAACCCCGCTAATTTTTTGGGGGAAAAACGTTTGTGAGATGGGCAATGACGCAATGTCCCAAGAACAGAACACACATGCAAATAATATAAATGAAAATATTGAACCATCCGTGACAGGATACTTACATTTTTGGAATGAATCATAAAGATGGCAGCAAATCTACAGGAAAAAACAACTGGATTTTAAACAATTATCTTCTCAGTAATATTAAGAATTATACAGATGTATTTGTGGAAATATTGAGCTGATCCAATATTGGAACAATTATGTTTTGAGATACATTCCATTTACTTTGTTTCCAATGTCACAAATAATATAAAACTTCAACAGTTACAGAAACGTTTGCTAATGCATTAAAAGTGGGGTAATATGATATAGTATGTCATTGTTTAGCGGTCTTTTATATAATAACCCTCTGGCATGCATTTATGCACGCATAGACGACCTACTGGTAATTATATTTTCAGCAACTGAAACTATTACCTCTGGATCACTTTTTATGTTCACATCTGGATTGATCAGTTCTTGTTTTGGATTAGGTTTTGCCTAAAAGAAAAACAATATGTAGCCAAGCCACTAACTGAAGCAGGTACAGTTAAGAAATAACTGCATAAAACCAATGAATAATCAAAAATATATTCCTACACTGACATATAAAGACTTCCGACAATAGTAAAAGTATTGTTTCTACCCTTTTCAGCAGAAACACTAGTTTTTATTTCCTCCTAACTGGTAGCTGAGTAATACATTTCATACAAAGCCTCGTGAGACTTACTGCTTGCATTCAAATGAGCATTTGATCATTGAAGGCAGATAACCATAACTTAGCTGGAATGATTCAAATTGCTATTTGCAGCCAAGGGTTAATAACTTACAACAATCATGATCTCCCAACAGTGACAAGGATAGTTCTCTGGACAAAGCTATCAGCTGTAACATTTGTAAATGATGCTATGGGTTCAGAAAATTTTAGGGACTGGATTCAATGAAACATATACGTAAAATACAATTGTGGGGAAAGAACAGCACATCAAGATGATCAACATCTTAGCAAAACTAAATATTTAAGGACATGTAGCTTTCTCGCTAAAATTTTGAAGATTTTGTTCTTGCTTGAAGTTTGTCAATTCAGTAATTCCTATTTAGTATTCACGTAAAGACTGGCATAGATCATTGAAAAGTTAAGAAAAGACCCTAACTGAAACATAAAGACTAATGCAAATACATAAAAATGAAGATTGCCAAAAATATCCTTAATATCAATGCATTCAAATTTGAAAAACAAAATGATGACTGTTACGAGTCTAGGCTCTTAAAATAAGTAACAGAAAAAAGTGAAAGACAACAAGCTTTGTAAAATTTAACAAATAATTTTTTTCCCTAGAATACAGAGTGAAAATGAGAAAAAAGAACTTATGGTATTGCAAATTAAATCCCAAAATAATCCAAGATTCACAGACACAAGTCCTAATAATGTAAAGTCCTGAATATAACTCAGTACAATTCCCGAAGAAATCCAAAAACTGAAGGCGCTGACGTGTCTGCTATAGGCTATAGAGTGTTGATGTGTCATCAGTCTTTTGTTGAATCACAGTAATATAAACCCAGGTTTGAATTAAATATAAATTCCAGTGAATGTCTTTATTCGAGAATTTCATCAGAGCACTTTTGTATTTCCAGAGAAATTAATCACTTGAATTCAATAATTTGAACAAAAAGATTCATCAAATCTGGACACAACATAATACAACCTGAAAATGCACGAATGACGTAAGCCCTCGCAATTACAAGATTATATAATTCTCTACAACAAAACATTACCTAATGGAAAACAACCTTCTAAAATGATCCTGATATTTACACAGTCAAAACCATGACCTAGACTACACTCAGGAAATTCCAAAACTTAGACCCAAATAAGCATATTTACTTCTATTATTATTAATGATCCTGATATTCAGCCCATACACAGAGAGAATAATTTAGCAATGTATTAGATGTTTACACAGAATGAAAAAGTCAACCAGGTCAAGCAGAAATGAAATCAATTTTGGACAAGGTCAAGCCCAGCATACAATGTTACACTCCATAAGCATGTAATGAAACAAAAAATTTCTCCAGATTGATTGGCTGCAGCAAAGCATGTAAGATATTATCTGCTGAAACAAAATAAGATTATAGTTTAAGTCTTTTCTGATTTTCGGACTACAGTACCTGTCAATTTTTTATATCCACAGACTGCCATTAAGTGTAAAAGATTTTGAATTATATCACAATTTAATGATATTTATCTATATTTAATTTCGACTTCAAATGCCTGCTCAAAAACCTACCTTCTCCACTGTCTCTACCTCTAAATTTGTATTACGGTGTGATGCTTTTTAAATAAATTTATACCTCATGTTTTATACTTTATGTCCAAGACTGGTAAGACTGGATCTGTTTGTGTAGATACTGTACTATAAATGTGATCATACTGAGTCGATGCTTCATTTTTTTGTTGAACTGTTGGACACGTCACTAATGGTGGTGTTATCATCAGTGGCCAAACATGCAGAAATGAACAAGCATTTCACCCTGGTATGCTGTGATCTGAATGAAGCTCCTGAACATATAGAAAAATTCATATAAAGATTTTTTAAAACACACACCATACCTATTCAATATACAAACATAAAAGGATTACACAGCCACAAGCTATATGACTGTACAGGCTACAACCAAATCATCAAAAATATTAGGCTAAGTAGGTCAGTGGACTTTCTTCAAAATGTTTTCCCTCAAAATAAACACATCAATCTAGTTTCAGAGCCAAAATTTGCATAAAAATAGTAGACAAAGACTTCCAGGTGGACATATTGTTTGCTTAGGTGTGATCGATTTATTGTTGTTGATGTGAACTTATTGCCATTTCTCAGTTTAATTGGTGGAGGAAGAACCCAGGAAAACCCTGGGAAGAACCACCGACCCATGGGAAGCTACTAGCAAGCTTCCTCACCCACACTGGCCAAGTGAGACTTGAACCCAAGACCACATTCCATTATTTTTTTTATAGCGTGGCCTTGGCTTTAATGATTTCGCATGCACTAATAAAATTTAATTACTCAACAATATTAATTAATTAGCTCTAAATATCAATCCTTATTATGGCACATGTGCTTCAACATCAGTGACAACAAGAATTGAAAAAGACTAATAATGCCTGATCTATGGCAAGTGGCTAATAATGCCTGACCCATGGCAAGTGGCTCATAAAACCTGACCTATAGCAAGTGGCTCATAATGCCTGACCTATGGCAAGTGGCTAATAATGCCTGACCTATGACATGTGGCTAATAATGCCTGAACTATGGCAAGTGGCTAAGAATGCCTACCTATGGCAACTGGCTAATAATGCCTGACCTATGACATGTGGCTAATAATGCCTGAACTATGGCATGTGGCTAATAATGCTTGACCTATGGCAAGTGGCTAATAACGCCTGAACTATGACAAGTGGCTAATAATGCCTGACATGATTCAAAGACAAGGAAATATGGGGTATTGTCACAAACAATTTCTTTGAACTATCAACGTTTGGATTCTTGATGATCTAGCAATAAATCATGGACTTTTTGCCACACAAATTCAAGAAAATGAAGCCTCACCCATTATGAAACACTAAACTGTGACGATTCACTGGTTCTAGCATTTAGAAATTCATCGGTCTTTAAAAAGAAAAGACCTGGACTAAGTGTGAAGTTTACAGCCAAACCAAGCTGACAACAAAAACTAATATTTTCTAATCTTACTTACTTACTTACTTAGACTTAGTTCCTCCTGCGCCGTTCGGCGCATTGGGCAGCGAGTGCTCTCCATCGAGGTCGATCTGTCGCAATGGTTTCAGCGTCATCCATTGATATGCCCAGCGCTCTCAGATCTTCGATGAAGGTGCGTCGCCATGTAGTTCGGGGGCGGCCTTGTTTCCGTCTGCCCCGTGGCGTCCACGAGATGGCGTTTCTTGGATGTCGTGAGATTGGTTGCCGGAGTAAGTGGCCAGCAAAACGTAGCCGGCGCTCTGTCACAATGTCGTTGAGAGGGCGGGTGCCTGTTCGCTGGTGGATCTCTTCATTTGTGATGCGATCCTTGTACGAGACTTGCAGGATTCGACGCAACCATTGCTGTTGGGCGACGTGTAGCCTCCTTGCGATCCGGGCCGACATCTTCCACGTTTCACATGCATAGGTTGCAGTCGTGACGACGATGGTATTTTCAATATTTTCTAATCAAAGACCATTAATAAAATATTTTCAAATCACAATATATATCATAATTACCTTACATACTGTAAATAGATTGTTTTATCAAAGTGTTTTTCTACACCTACAGAGGTCTCGCTAGGATTTTAAAACTAGGAGTCCAGGACTCCCATTTTGGTAAAACTAAGAGTCCCACCAGCAAAAGTTGCAGTCCCCTCCCAGAAAATGTTGAACTTTGCAGATTAGAAGAACTGTTGGTTGCCATTAAGTTTAATTTCCACATTCTTTATAACACTGACATGTACAACCGTGTCAGCCTATTCTGCTCGTCTGGTAATTCTGCACAACGACAAGTCATTTCTGTGAACATTGGATCACGTGTTGTTTTGGCAGAAAATCCAATTTGTGTCAAGAAGGAACGATCGTCGTTTAATTAAGGAAAGTGATATTCATAAAGTGTACAAAAATAACCCACATTTCTATTCAAAATGAGTATAAAAATGTGATTTCTAAAATGTCAACATGAAGACCCAATCTATGACTTTCTCGAACTTGTAACCCAAAACAACCTATTTAATATTTATCTTTTAGAATCATACAAATAAATACATTATTTAAATGATAGAATTGTTTACCTTAGAACAATGCTGTATCTTAATCCAAGTTTCTAATTTTGCAAGAAGTTGTCCCACACCTACTTAATCGTCGGCTATCCAATTTGTCAGCTTGCATCTTGGACGGATTCTCAAGAAAATCCAGGGCGTACAGTCTGTTTCTAAATTATTTAGTAATTTATTGCCCATGAACGAGACGTTGTAAGTACATTATATCATATTGATCGTTGTTTCTCTTCAACATAATAGATTATTTTCTAAATAAAACAATGAACTTTTACTAATTTTTTACAAGATCGATTCAGTTTGCTTAATAGCTCTTGCCATTTGGTGGCATTGTTACGTTGAATTCTGTAAAACCAGCTATAAATATGACCTAGATCATTGGCTGAAATGCAGACGGAAAAGGTCTAAAGTAATGTATTTCATTTCCAGAGCCTGCTGCGTAAACATTACATCTTTTCAAAGCCATGAGCAGAATAGGCCGCCATAGCTCGAGTCATGAAAACATAGGGGTGGTATCCCGTTTGTCCAAAATTAGTATTATTTTGAACAGCATATTCTGGTGACAACTGCCGCTTTTCAATTGGTAAGCATTTCAGAATTTTATTTTCGTCAATCGGTCGAATTTGGTATGCGTTTTGCGCCAATATTGGTGATCTTAGATGCGCATCATAGCCCGACTCTGGTGTAACTCCTGTTTGTCTTTCAGGGTGAGAATGAATTGTGTCAATCCAAGGAATGGTCTTATTCCAAACACTAAGCCAGGCATCGCACACTTTCTTATACTTGGCTACTATCCCATCCAAACTATCAGTTCTAGCAACTTTAGCATTCTTCTGAATCTTACTAAAATCTTTGTCAGTTTACCGTTTAACCCCCAAATGCTTATGCAAATTTGCAAACGACGTTTTGTCCAAGACTTCATGTGTCTTGATTTTAAGGTCGTATGCACTATTTATTTGGCTACAATCAGAAATGAACACAATAATGTAAGCTAAAGTTCTGATGTACTCTTATAATAACCACATGTAGATCTCGGGGTCTTTCTGCCTCTGAAATCAGTCATTGTAAATATCAGCACATCTCCCCACCCAAACTGCTAGTCGAAGTCTTTGAACATGCCGCCCAGCCATTGCATCGCGTTCCTTTGATGTACTCTTATAAATACAGCAGGCACATCTTGGGGTCTTTTAACCACTGAACTATGTCCTCGTAAATATTAGCACAGCTCAAATGATCAATTAATCAACACATTCTCCCACTCAGTAGGTGGTTGAAATTGGACTGGTAAGTCTTTGAATTTGCCGCCCAGCTATTTGCATGCGTACGGAGAACTCCTGCATGGGTGATTTTCTGCGTCCCAGATCAAAATTTTGCATACAAATATGCGTAATTAAGCGTTTCCGAGACCTCTGACCTACATTCCAAAATCTGGACAGACTAATAACCTGACCAACATCTCCACTGCTCTCAAAGCATATGACTCTGGGCAATTGTAACATTGTAGAATTAATCAGTACAATGCAACGATGAGGGCACAAATTTCAGACAAATTAATTCTATGAAGGTTGTTCAATAAAGCTGGTTAATGGAACGCATTCAATTTAAGTATATTGGTCCAGAGTGTATGACGGTACAGTTCAAAGGTAGATGGTGTTAAGATCCAAACAGATTCATATTCAGTATATATTTTGCTAAATGTAACATGATTTCACAAGGCCAGTAGTTTGGAAAATGTAGTGTGCACTCCTCCCAGAATTTGTCTATAAAATCAAATTAGAACATTTCAAGAAACAGGTTTTTTATTTTTTATTCTCACTAGGTATCAAAGAATCAGTTCAGTGTATTTTCAAATGGCACAATAATTATTATTAATTTTGTAACCATTTTCTATTGTGAAAAATTATAGATATAATAAAGATATTATTGAAAGCATCTTTATGATAAATGCGTCACATATCTTGTTCAATTTTCAATCATTAGACATACAATATTAAATTTAAGTTCCCTTAACAAAAGGATAATTATCTAACTTAATACCATGAAGATATCATCATAAACTTTGGCAAGTATGTATAGTTTAATTTAATGCTTGATTTTTTTCAAAACAAAATATGCCCATGTAAAGACAGAACACCAGACTAAATAAGATTTTACCAATTTGGTACATTTTGGAGGAATCAGTCAAAATGAGATTTTTCATTCCATTACTCGATCTCAATCCAAGCCTCCAGCAAACCTTCATAAACGAAGGCTAGTGTTTTGGTTTTAATAAGTGCTAGCTACACATGAACAGAGGGATCCTTTACCCACCCACCACCCACCCACCCGTGCCCTTCTAGGTTTCTCCCCTCTGACTCTCTCCACAATTTTTAAACAATTCCTTCAAACTGAATTGTTTTATATTGACTCCTCTTACTTCTAATGTTTATATAATCTAACATAAAGTCATGAATGATGTTTTATCTCTATTTCCAAAAAAGGTGATATCAAAAACTGAATAACATGCATCAAGTCCTTTTATTGCAAAAAAATGTACCTTTTTATTTACAAAGTGCCCCTGAATCATTCGACCAAATTACTACTCTCTTTGAGGAACTCCTAGCTAAATCAAGATTAATCTTTGGCAAAACCTGTCCTGTTACATAGAACAACATATTAATATCAATGTAAAATTGATCCAAGAATTTATTACAAAGGGAACATTGAGATGATGCTGTCTAAATTGTTCAGTTTTTGGCAACATTAGCCCCCCCCCCCCGGCCCCTTCATAGACGGAATTTGGTATTTTGGTATTGATCTTTGGCCAACTAAGGATGTCACCTATCACCTTATATCAATTCCGACGTAATAATTATTAAGTAATCAATAGTAAATGGAATGTCTTATATGATGCAGTCGAAATGTGCAATATTTGACAAAATATCATCACTTTCGCGCCTTCGTAAGAAGAGGGGTGTTATATCCATCCTAACATTTGACAAAATTTGGGCTGTCATTATTTAAAGGGCAACAAACGTGTTACTGCATGAGATAGGAGACAATTCAGTATAGTTCAATCTGTGACAAGGAAATTCTAAACAAGGAATTAGGGATGCAGAGGATATGTCCCGACTGGTGCCCAGAATGTTTGATACAGACCAAATGGGTTTAAGGGTAAAGGTCTACAGGAAATTACGATGTAGAAGGCTACAGATTTTTATGTAAATTCATTATATGTGATGAAACTTTGGTAAACTACTTTGAACCCGAGAGGAACAAACAAAGCAGCGTATGAAAGGACCCAAGTTCTCCATCGCCAGTGAAGAGACAATACTATGCCACAGTAATCAAATATAATTTACATGAGTCTATTCGCACAACCTGACCAGACTTACTGAGGGGTGTTTTCATTTTGCACTAAGACAACGCCTCTATATATGTTGAAAGTTTATAGTTTGCAGACCTTATGAAAACCAATCGTTGAAACCCTAAATCACACACCATACAGTCCAGACTTAGTTTCTTTAACTTCTGGCTTTTCCAAGATCTAAAATTGAAGTTTGTCACTGGAAAACCTTCCCAAATGCAGAGAAGATTGAATGGATGCAATCACCAGGTTACCACGACTGCCATAAGGTTACGGATTGCTGCACGTGTTAAATACATGGGTCTCAAGACGGGAGAAGAACTTTAAGGCAACGATGTAGTTACTTTTGAGAAGGACAAGGGAAATTATTGTAAGCAGTTAAGTATTTTTTTTTTTACGGTGTTTGTTACAGAACATTTTAATCAACAGTTGTATATAACTCTACCGTGCCAATTATGATGTTAAGGGCAGACTTTTATGGCAAGTGGGAAGGGAATCTACCATCTTCCATACAATACTTACATCCTGTGTCATTTTATGTATTCTCTCTCTCTCTCTCTCTCTCTCTCTCTCTCTCTCTCTCTCTCTCTCTCTTGAATAAAGTTTGTTTCTCACAAAAGTCCCATTGCCTATTTTGAATCATACAGTTCTGCTGATAACGTTCCTGTGGGCATTACAAGAAAATATTCTGCATTTTTTTTTTCTTGTTCGAAAGGTGACTGGCAATTGGCATAACTCTAATACCCATATAGATACAAAGCAACTTTGGAACACATTTATAAAAGTTAATCTTTAACAAATCTGATAATATACAGTTTTATTTTATTCAGTCTCAATATAAGATGTTTGACCTGGACGTTGACCAATGAACTTACACAAATTCGTATTTACTGGAACGAGCTTCATATATGCATTTTGCACAGTTTTTGCTCACTTAGAAGAGTCGCTAACTATAGTGTGTCACTAGGTCCATACATTCGAATGCTTAGTCATGTCACCAGTTTTGAAATTTGGTAACGACATAGCATCATAGTATTAAATACATCTGGACATTATTGGACCTGAGACCTTCGTGCAGCCAATGACTTCCACACTCAGCGTGTCAAACACTTAGCCAAAGTTTACACGCTGGATGCAAAATCTTCGATTCGTTTGCACCTTAGCTCGGAAAGGTTAATGTACGTTTGCTATATATAAGCAGCAGCAGTAGAAATAGTAATAGTTTTAGTTGTAGTTGTGCCTTCGTGTATGTAGGTGAGTTCTTTTGTTTCATTTACGATACTTGTAACAGTACTGAACTACATACTGACAAAGGCAATGCCAAAATGTGCATAGCAATATGAAGCCAACTTCAGAAGAAGTAGGTGGATATATTCAGGCATACTTGTTCCTATTCTTTCCTAATCTACACTGTTGTTACTGATCCAGTATTAACTAATATACATACATTTAACGATATTCGGAAAATATAAACCCGCTTAAAAAATATGCCCGGAGGTGGGGTGAGGGTAGTTGATATGATTTATCGCGTATTAGAAAGTTTTGTACTGATCCGTCTTATACAGCAGATCAGAGATATCTGTTCTTTTGTATTCTACATGAACATTTCATGTCCCTGTTACATGAAGCTAAACTAAGTACTGGAAATAGGTTAACAAAATCCATTTCTTTCTGGAGAGATAAAGTTCTATATATCTCGCTTTCAGTAGATATGGAAGATGTTACGCATCGGCTCGTTTAAAGTAACATAAAGAAAAGAGCGAAGACAATAAGCTTTGTAAGTTTTAACAAAAATAATTTAGTTCCCTAGAAAACACGGTGAAAAGGTGAATATATGAAATAGAACGTACGATTTGCGAAGAAAATTCAAACATTTGTTCTAGAATTGTGAAAAAAAACATACAAGTCCTCTCAATAAACAGTTCTAATTGAAGCTAGTCTGAATCTCAATTCCGTTCCAAGATGGTGAATGATGACGTCAGACGAAGTTTTTACACAAATGTCCAGAATTTTCACTTTGAATCACAATTTGTACTGTTCTGTTCCAAATTAGAATCAGTTTCATTAAATGTCTTTGTCCAAAGCCACTTGTGTAGTTCTCTAGGGAAAACAATTATTGTTTAAAAAGTAGATGAACTACAGCTGTCATCTATAACAATATATATCTCGCTCTACAGACGTACAAATGAACAACACTTTCCAGCACCAGAAAAAGAATACCTTCTTCTCAAGGTATATGAACGACTCTACAAGGTGTTAAAATATGACTCTGAACACTATTTCACAGATACCTGAGTATTTAAACTGAAAGAAAACGTCATTTCATGCACACGCACGAAGAACGCATGGTGATTTCAAAATCTCTCCATCGCAGTACAAAGTATAAACAAGTATACTTAGAAATGACCTTGGCCACAACCAATCACTTTAGCCGACTGTTTACTTAAATCGACAAACCATGGCATGCAAAATCGTGCTCATGCGAGTCATATTTACGTTCTAAATAAACACGACGTTTCTTTCAAAATATCAGATCCTGTGAACATAATCATCACAACAAAAATTATAATAATGAAATAAAAAAAGTTCAAATTTTAACACACAAGTAATTAAACTACATGGTCGTAACAAAGATGACATGTCTAAATATCATTAGGGGAGTGCGGGGGGTGCGGGCCGCACTGGGTGACACTATCAGAGGGGGTGACATCAAAATCACTGTCTATAAAAATTTTTGAATTTTTGTGCAAGAAGGAGGTCCATGGGGTGACACCATGAGTTACCGCACATGACTGTCTATAAAATGTTTGAAATTTTGTGCAGGAAGGAGGTCCATTGGGGTGACACCATGAGTTACCGCACTGGCTGACACCAACCCTAGTGACGCCATTGATATATACATGTTTCCATAAATATATATATCAAAACATACATACATCCAGTATAAACTGTTTGTCGTGCACATTGACATACGAACTGAATGAGAACGTGAAGTTTCCAATTTGTTGATTTCAAGTTTAAGGATTTTGATCCATTTATACATCATTAATTTTATGTACATCTTACACAACTAGCTTTTCATACTGAAGGAACAACCATTAACGGGGATTACCCAGTAAATATCAGCATGTTCTTTCTTTCCCTAGGACCAGCATTACAGTCCCTCTAACGTCATGTCATGTTAACCAAGGTGTTAGCCAATTACATCTTATCCTTTTTCTGTTAAATATACTGAATAAAATTTGTGTGGCTATTTTCCCAAACTCGTTTTATGAACTATACAGGGCAAAAGTTTTAACAGCACATTTACTACTCTGTAGAACATTATATATGGGTACATCCAGGGAAAAAAAAAATGTGTCGACCAGTACTCGTTGGATATTCCAAATCTGGAGAAAATTCAGTTTTATTACTAGTAAAGGGAACACAGAAGAATCATACATACATGCCAAGTAAGTCATAATTACATTTAGAGCATTTGTTTTACTATTGGTTTCATTGTGAAATAATCCTGAAAGGAATCGACTTTTGCGAGGAATAACTGGTGTGAGATCCTTGCTTAATTTGAGATGCATGTCATTGGGGTTATAAAAGTAGTGTGCTAGAAGTGCACATGTTAAGTCGGAGTGTGACAGGATCGCAATCTGTTGTTTGACTGACCCGGAAAGAGATCTTTGACCGCGAGAGCTGTTGATCAGCTATTAAATACAGATATGCCGGGCACGTGATGTCAAGTCTTTGTGTATGTAATGGCCTAATAGTACACTGTAACCAGATCGAATCACGGTGGGGTTGGAATGTTGATCTGAATTTAGCTTGGAGAAATGTTTGCATGGATCATTTTTCATACTTCAACTTTACTTTATTCGATTCTGAAAGGATATATTTGCTTCAGTAAAACTTAATGGATCAAATAACACACCTTTTGTTTATGATCATGCATGTTGTTTCTTCAATCAAAGTAGGAGTACTGTTAGCAGCAGGCAGGGCGAACAGACAACTTTTTTCCTGACCTTATTTTACAAAAATAAAGATTCCTACAGGGGCTGAAAAAAAATAAGGTCAATAACGCTAAACCAAACCTTCATGAGGATATGAAAATCATTTTAGTTTTTATTATATTTTAAGTCTTTATTTTTTCTTCTACTAATAATAATAATAATGGGCTCCGCTAAACGCTCCGCCCAGACTTAAACACTGTCCTGATGATGGGGCAGCGATATTGATCAGTCACTACCTGTTGGTGGTAGACAGCTCTTGTCCTCACGCTTCATCCATAGTCAGCTGGACGTTCTTTCAGCAGATTTACCCAGTGCTTGAACCACCATCATACGGTTATTCCCACTTATCATAGGACCAATGAGGATCTTCAAGACCGATTGAGCAGGAAACCTCTACTCCCCACCTCTGCCGGGAACAGGCATGTATTCCATCCCTGTTTTTGCATGTAGCCATCAGCTGTGCATACTCGGTCAACTTTATACATGAACCTCATCACACCTCCCCTCCCTTAGTACAGTCAACTCTGACCAAATCACTACATCTGGAAGTGAATACGTCTTTACAATTTCAGTGAAAACAAACGAGCTCTACACGCATGTCCATTCTACATGCTTCATTGAGGATTCCCATCATCTGTGGTACGGTATTACTGGTTTCTGTCTCTTTTGACAAGATGTCTGCTGGCTTTTGGATGATCATGTCATGCCTACATCTGAAGCACCTTGAATTAGTAAAGTCTGACATGCTGACAGAATGTGCTACCTCTTTTACCACACTGAGGACACGCGGGATTCTCAATGAGACCCCATGTGTGCTAGTTTGTTGGAGACAGCCAAAAAAAAACATACATTGATCACAGCATAAATTGGATCCCAACAGGTTCGTAATTCCAGATATCGGGCCACGTTAGCTTCCTATTTGGTAAATATCACCTAGTCCATGCTCCTTGACTTCCCAGCTGGACAAATGTTTTGATTGTCAACTCTCTTCCTCTATTCCCCATAGCTCGTCATGGATCATTGACTGGTTAAACTGGCCTATATATTCAACGCGTATCTGTAACAATTTAGGGGTGTTTTTTTTTTTTTTTCAGTGAACTATTCGGAATAAAAGTCCTGTATCCAACACGCCTCAGTTTGACGAAAATATTAGCAATGTTGAATAATCGTTACCTTTTGCATATACTACAACGATGCATATGAAACCATGGCACTTCAAGTGATGGGGTTGAGGGAGAGGAGGGATTAGAACGGGAGGGAGATGATGGGCAGTATAACGTTCTGCACAATTAATAATAATAATAAAAAACTAATAACTTTATTACAAGAGAACAACACACTGAGTAACAAGCAATTTAGTCATGAGGTCTTCAAAGAATTAAAACAACGCATATAACCTAACTAACCTACACATCTATTTATTAACAAAACAAAATTATTTCAATTAAATTATATTGTGCATGAAGCAACACGATTAATTATTTGAAAATGCAGCTAGCATATGTGTCATTAAACTTTATATATATATATATATATATATATATATATATATATATATATATATATATATATATATATATATATATATATATATATATATATATATATATATATATTTGTGCAATTGGTATATGGTATTTGTGCAATTGGTATATGGTAGTTCTTTCTATTGACATGCTCCAAAGAAAAACAGTGTCTCATTTAGAGCTTCGTAATTAGTTCTATTGGTATAATAGTTCTTTGCTGATGTCGATCTTAGGCAAGTCTTGACTTCAGATTAATTATACCATAACATGTACCCGTATTAAAATGCAAATGTAATTTAACATAACAAAATCTAAAGGAGACGTACTGTATGTATATGCTTATAACTTGAGCCAAACTGCTAACTGTATACTCAGATCTGCCGTCGCATTGTTTGTAGTTGGTCTTGCAAGTGAGTATATACAGTATGAGTCAAAAGTAAAAGTATAGATGTATGTATAACTGGTTATGTCTTCTCTCATAATTAAGACCAAAAATATGTAAACCAGTTATAAAGTGTAAATGTTCCATCTATCAATAATCGAAGAATTAAAGTATTAAGGGGACTGTTTTATTGCATATAACGAATTACCATCCCATTTAACATTTTTATACATAAATACAAACGTACGATACATGATAACAGCACTGAAAGACATTCATCATAATAGTTGTGAATAGATTCAATAATCAAATCTGTAACCAAATAAACATAAGCATGCTTATATTTTTATACATCTACAGTCTGTTTTCCATGCGGAGTTTTATTTCACATATGTGGAAATATAATAGGGAATTTAAATTAAACCTATCGCGATAAGATGATATATAAGTGACTTATAGACTGACCACTTAATAATGATTTCCTGGAATGAACTGCTTAATACCCACGTATTTCCCGATAAAACTTTGAAGCTAATTATACATCTCATCATATTTGGATGACTCTTGCAATATGTTCTTCTTAATCTTTGATGCAGTTGCTGATACAATCAAAAATAATCAGAAAAGGAAATCTGTCTACAATATTACCAGTGTTACAAATTCTTCATCTATCTTCTTGACCTATATCTATTGCTACCGTATATACATGTTTCAATACGAGGTTGATGAGATTGCACACACACACACACACACACACACACACACACACACACACACATATATATATATATATATATATATATATATATATATATATATATATATACTATATATATATATATATATATATAAAATTTATATATTCCCCTTACACAGGTTGCTGCGTGTCAGAGATCCATCTCTCATTACCTCTCGTTGGTATATTTCAAGATTATATCAACTTGAATTTAATAGCAATAACGAAATCAGAACCACTTCAGAACTTTAATTTTATATTGCAACACTTAAATGATTGACAAAAATCTACAAATTAAGTGGAATATTATAAATGTTTAAAGTGTTATGAGAAGGCATAGGTGAAATAGAAGAATATTGCTTAGAAAGTTTTATTAGAAGACAGGAATGAAAGTATGTATGCGATTACACCATGTGATTGGTTGAACTATATTTGTAAAAGAAAAGGCACAATGTAAGTTCTATTTTACCTAACAATTTCACATCAGACGCACTGTAACTTTTCTTTCTTATTACAACTAATCCGTCCGTACATGACACAAATGTATATGTTTTCAGAAAATAGTTAAACGGTCCTGTGAATAAATAAATGTATGAAACTACTGACGTCATTCATTCGACCGTATTTGGAAAAAATGAAAACTGTGTCAAAACTATCAAGCAATTTTCTTTCCTTCCTTTACCTTTAATTAAATTTGTATCCCCTGTCAATCACTTGAGCTGCAATTACACAATTTTTTACCACATTAATTACAGTGGTTATTTTCATATTGAAGCGTTCACACCTAAATAACACAATAAAGAACACAGCAAATTTTCATACTAACAAGGCTGGCATTTATTGCATACATTGTCTCTTCTCCTTTCTTATCTATAATTTGTCACTTACATATAATATGTAATGGCTATCGTATAAGGACGTCTTTATCCCGGTGAAGGTCGCCAACGGCGGTGACTTCATCAATCGTAGACAAGAACTGGGAGGCCGGCGATAGTTCATCAGACGTCTCCGAAATTCCTAATTACGTAATAACACAGTTGTTCGTCCACGGATGGTGCAATTACGTACAAACGGTCCAACCCTAACCATCGCATGATCACGTTTAGCAACTGTCGAGTTTTCCACGGATACAGCAGGGCCAATAATTAACGCGCGAACCGAGTTCGGAAACACGAAACTGGTTCCATCGATGTGCTTGCGTGGCTGAGGCTTTGCCAGAGCAGAGAAGGCAATGACGGAAAAGCGGTGCTTTTCAAATGTTTGGCGGTTGGTCCCTTTCGTGACAATGTCATGTTAAATATCGATTGTTGCAAATCCTGTCAACATGCCTTCATGCTGTGCGCAATGCCGCACAAAAATACATATCGCAAATCGAACTCGGGTTCTATCACATAATGGTCGAGCCATAATCGCTGAAAGTTGCATCCAGGGCGGAGAAAGAAGTTTACGCTCATGAGCAGAAAGCCCAAGTCCATCGCAGGGTGAGAACGCGTCTCACTTCTAAATTTAAAAATAGTCACCGAATACGATAGTGTCAAGACAATGAAAATTTCCGGGGTACTATGGAGTAAATATCACGGCAAAAAGCATATTCCTGGTATGGAATACGGCTGGATCTACCACTAGATTCCAATAACCGACCAAACCTCGGACAAGAGCTTATAAATCCAGATGATGTCGCATGTTCTCGCATGATCTTGGTGCGACTCAATGATCCATCGTGGATATCATCCATAACTTGAATGCGATCCCAAAATCGACCATCGCAGAAAGAATCGCCAGATAGATCATCAAAGGTGGCATAAAGCCTACCAGTTGGCGTCAGACCGCTCTGTAGTCCAAACACGAGCAGTGAAGCCACGGGAGATAAAGCCTCCTCATAGAGCATTTCTGTGGGAAACATTACAAGAAACTTCCATGGATACACAATGACCACCAAGATCTATTTTAGTATCTGAGCATAGACCTCCGCATAAGTGGTGATTCCATCGGGGAAAACACACAGTTTGATACCCAGCGGGTACAAACTCACCTTGGAGCAACGGTACACCCCCATGCAATGTTTCTACGACCGGGAACTTTTGCCTTGCGCATGAATTCGTAACGTTCGCGTTGACATTCCACGTATATGTTATTTAGGAGATTGTTTGAGACCAGAACA
>JAECUM010035950.1:0-12444 GCA_016617855.1 Megalonaias nervosa
TCGATAGGCGTTGCCTTGTTCTGATTGTCATAGTTTCGTTCTGGAGGCATTCATATGCATTCTGTTTTGCGACAACCAAATTGATATATTGTTGAGGTCGATTTGAAGTTTATTTTCAGTGTGGTCAAGAGATTTACCAAATGAATGCAGTGTAGAGTCGTCAACAAAAAGATTTGTGTTAAAGTGCACTGAATACAAGGCTACGTCACCCATCAACAGTAGCAAAAGATGGAACCCTATGATAGGTCCACTGGTCTATAGGTTTCGTCACTGACAAGAATGTTTCTGTCGGAAAGTTGATTGTCATTTATGGAGGACCTGGTACTGCTAAGATATCCGAAAGAATTTTTGTTGACATGTTTTGCAATAATTTTGGAAAGTACAGATATAACAGTAATGGGTCATTCTTTCATTTCTCTTATGAATCCCCTTTTCATAAATTGTACCTACGTTTTCACTAAATCGTTGCAGACTGACCTTGTAAGCTGTACTTTAAATTTAGGCAAATTAAAATGTGTGTATTACCTCAAATCACATATGCAATTTATTCCTTCTTGAGATAGTACTGTTTAAAAATCACGCTATTGGGATTGATAACGCGTAACTGTTTGATCATCGCTGAATTTAATATGCTAATCGTCACTTTTCTAAACCACTGAATGACATATTTTTGATATTATTGAAATCGACAAATCAAGTTTTGGTTCTTCCTGTATTTATAACACAATTAGTTTGACCAAAATGTTATCTCACCCAAACTGGTCAACACATATACATTATCTTAATACCCCGATACTCAATTAACAATCCAGAAATTATAATGTGGTATATGAACTCAAATGCATCTGTTTAAACAAAATACGAGTGGTTCATGACTCGAGGATATTTGAGTGCCCATGAAATCTACAGAGCTGGAATATGAATTTTTGGAAATTTCTCTATTTATTAAAATTTATGCATGGACGTTTCGCCAACGCCAGAAAAGATAGTACTATTTCAGATCTCGTAAATGGTAAAACTACTATAAATTTAACAACTACTTGCTTCAGAGCAAATTGTTGGAAAACAAAAGTAGGTGGAAATACAGACTGAATAGCGAACTCCATCAAACGGGAAATAAAAAAAATAAAAAAATGATTTAACCGACTAATGATTGATTACTGATTGATAAGCGGCTCGTTAAAAGAGGAACCTATTTTGAATGGCTAAACCATGGATAAATTCATATTAAGCAGCCATTTTAAGACGTCATATAGCTTAAGAACATTCGATATAAGACAGCTGCATATTAACACTTTCTAGACGCATGCGGAATAAATTCAAGAACAACATTTTAGCTAACGTTTAAATCGCTTTTGAACAAGTAGTTTACTGTAAATTGTTATATCGCCTGAATGGATAATCTCCTTCAAACCTTCTAATAGTCAAGAAAGAGACAATAACTTGTTTAATATGATTTTAAGTATGTTTTTACCTAGGCAAAATATTATATATCAGGTTTGGCCATTCGGTATACCGCCTATTGACTTCTATTTATAGATTCTATTGGGTTTACGGATACAGAGATTTGAAAGTATTGTGTAAGTGCATGGTGGTTTTCGATGATTTCTCGCGAAGTCCGTGGATTGAGACTGATCCTTGGAAAGCTTGACATATGTAAAATTGGCCAGTTCCATTTATTTGTAAAAATTTTTGCAATCAAGTTAACAACGTACAATTCTTAGGAAATGTTACAGTGACTCTTTACATAAAAACTACAATCTTAAAGATATGTTCATAGAATACAAAAAGAAAAAGAGCTATATATGAAAAAGAAAATGTTTCATTGCCAAGGCAACGTATTACTTTTGAAACAAACAGTTCACTCTCTCCTTTTAAGAATTTTTATTTTAATTCAGATGATTTGATTTTACACTAAAGTTAGTGCTTTAGAGAAATAATTTAAACACATAGACGGTTTTGGAAATATCATCGCTTTGTGGACCTAAATTGTGCACGCTTGGCCACTAACCAGAAAGCATAATCAGCCACCATAAAATCAAATGATAGTTCCTGCTGAAAAAAATTGTGTAAACGATTCTTTTTAACAGAACATTTCTGGTGCAATTGAGCCTTTGAGTCCAATAATGACGTCGCTACATGTCAAAAGGCTGTTGAGACGGAGGTAATGGCCCTTCCTGACTAATAGCAAACATTCCATCAGAAGAGTTATATACACTCTTGGCAAAAAGATGGGCATCAAAAGCAGTTTTCCGTCTAAATTGTGTACTGAAAGCATCATCCGCCATGTCAGAATGTACACTTTGCCTATAGGAAAATTGATGACTGAAAGGGCCGTAATTCATCCAACTTACTCATGAGCATTTAGAAGATGGATATCTTTAGGAATGGTAGTGCTCATAACAGTTTAAAAAAGTCGAGCAGTTTTCACGAATTCAAGATAACAAAATTAAACAGACCGGACATTTCAAAAATGGTATGGACTCGTATTCCGTGAATTTCGATGACGTAAATACTGATAAACAATCCATAGTCATATTTTAACATTGATTTAGTCAAATATTTCTTAATTAAATGGAAGCAAACTCCATCTAAAAAAGGTGTCAAGAAAATCCTGTTAATGTATAACATAAATTAAAATTACGAAACGAAGTATTATGGCACCCTGTTACGACTGTATGGTCTTAAACAAAGTAGCAGAAAAAGCAAAAACAAAACGCTTTCTAAAATTCAATAAATATGCTCTATAATACAAATTGAAAAGTTAATAGGAACTTATAGTATTGGGAATTAAATCTCAAATAATGCTAAATGTTATATCACAAGTCAAAAAGTATAGAATATTCCAAGTATTGAATGTGCTAACGTACCAATAGTCTTGAATGAGCCGATGTAGCAAAATAATCTTGCTGTATCATAATGATATAATTCAGAATGTCTTTGAACGAATTCACAATAATCCCAAAACAATATTTTAGTCCCAAATGTCAAAGAGCACTTTATAATTGCAATGAATAATTTAAACGCATAATTGTTCTCAAATTATAACTGAACATATTTAAAAATGATTTCACACTGATATTAAAAATATTAATGAATAATTTTGTTTGTCGGAATCTGATATAAAAACCCAAAACACACTAAAATGACTAGGATGTTAGTTTTAAGAAATACAAAATAGGCCTTGAACTTATATTCAAGTAAACATCTTGATAAAAATCAGGGTGACAATAGAATTTCCAATAGAAAAACCAAGGTCCTTAACTCAAATCCATGTACTAATACTTTTCAAAAGCATTCGTTAATCAGGTAGGTCTAAACTCCTATCCTCGGTTACAGGCAAAGGTCAAGCAAAATACAAATTAAAGATACACCTGTGGTCCATTTAGAATAAAAAGATATATGCATTAAAAGGAACATAAGGGAACACGGTTTAACAAAAAGTCTAAGAAAAACTGTGGTCGCACTATTTTTTCGACACGGTAACGCAGGTTGCAGTCTACATACAAATACCTTCAGGCCATGGCCTTCTGTGTTTCAGTAAAAGAAGCATTCAACAATATTACAGATTTATAAATGTATCTCTTTCGATAATCTTAAAGATAGGTTTGTTTTTGAGTTACCGCATTATTATTTCTGAACAAAATTAAATGCTAGGTAACATCCATCGTGGAATTCAATGTAAAAGTTTTTGTGAAGAACTTCCTGATCTGTCATACTCCTTGCTGTGAATGGAAGCCGCTTTGTCTCACTCAGCGTGCCGGATTCGCGACCGAAAAGGTGCTTGTTCGAATCCTATCATAGAACCAGCCTGGGTTAGCTACTTAAGGCACTTTACTCTGATTGCCCCTGCATTAAATAACCTACTTATGTTATTGTGCTCTAAAGCACCAAACCAAAGCAAACAAAACCAAACCAAAACTTTTCCATGAATGACGAGGGACAAAAGCGGTCTTATATTCAAGTGGTCTAGTTACTGCATTTTAAAATTCACAAGCTTAGCTGGTATCTACATGCCTAAACGTAGTGACACATAACAAAATGCTAGTGTTGATTTACAGCATGTCGGATTTGTTCCCTAGGGGAGTGTTTCTAACTCACAAACTGTAAAATCGATATAGATTTGTCTGTTGAGTAACTTTGGAAAGAGTTATTCGCGCCTTAAAGGGACGGTTTCATAGCACGACTTGTCTTATAAATGGACAAAATACAATTAAATGAAGTCGAATATGAAATTTCTCTGCCGAATGATCCCAGCAATTTCTGACCCATGTTATAGTCTCCGTGGCAAAGCTTTAATCTTTAAGTACGTTAAAAACCTAACTATACGAAAGAAAATCGTGATTATGGTGGAACCTTTATTCGTCTTCCATATCATAAATACGCCTGGTTGCAAACATACGTATTGGGACACTAGAGCTGCATTCTAATACTAATTACAGCTTCGACGGACAGTAATCAGTGGTAGAAAATTCTACTGAATGTGTAAGGAATCCTCTCAAAACAAGCACATTACCGGAAATTTTTTTTATTAAGTTGAAATAGATAGCTGTCTTCCTATTTAGAGCGGCTGAGACGGATAAAATGACTAGCTTTGGCCAATGCCAGCAATATTATAACATCTGGAAAATGTGAAAAAATACATAAGAAGTCACATAGTATATATAACGACCTTTATTATACCGTGAAGACGATTTGCACAAGAAATGTGTGAATCTCTGAAAATTTTGTTCTTGAATCTAAGCAAAATATTGAAGATATATTGGGAATTCGGTTGGGGTGTACCTCGTCCAAACTTTCTATATTTATTTAATAATTTTGTGTCTGATTAGGACTTAATCTAAATGTTAAATACTGACACTTTCTGATCCAGTACATGTTTGTATGGAAACGAACGAAAAGTCCACGTTGACTATTAGATAAGCAATCAATTTGGTCTGCAAGGGACAGAGTTTTAAGCCCCCACCGCCACCCCGCGACTCTTGAATTGCATATACAGGGATGTAGAGTAGGCCTGATGAGCTCTACGGCATCTCTTCATGTCGTAAGAGGCGATTTATAAGACGGGTGGTTAGCGTGCCAGACTCTCACCAAAAGGATTGCGGGTTCGAGTCCTACCATTTGATCAGCCTTAGCCGCCAACCGTTGATTAGCCTTAGCCGCCAAACGTTGATCAGCCTTAGCCGTCTACCGTGTTTTGCCCTTGGCCAATAAACTTTGCTCGGCAATAAATGAACTACTGGTGTTGCTGAGCTGTAGAACAGCAACACCAAACTAATATATTTAAGCTCGTGTGTGATAATGTCGACAACAGCATTTATGTTCTTGTGGCTATGGTTGAATGCGTACTTGAGGACAAAGAGGACACAACCAAACGTCAGCCGTATTTTATTGGACTTGGCGTTCTATAATTTATATAGTTCTTATTATTATAATAATTATCATATTTGTTTCGCTTAGTTTACAAAACGCCAGTCAGTTGTGTGAACATATGCAGGTAGCCTTGCCGGTGTTGTCTAGTGTTGTTACTGTTCTTGAAAGTGTTTGATACAGTGACCCGGTATCATGATGCAAGCTGTTTGCTTGGTTTTGTTTTCTAGCTTGTGGAAGGATCGTATTGGAATGGGTTTCCGCAAATGAAGGTATTCATATTTAGTACATTGTTTATTGTAACACGCCATCCACTGGAGTTTACATACGTTATCCAGTGTAATCTATCTTCATTGAACTTCCGTTAATCGTATATGCAGTCTATTCAGCATATTTTAATATCATTCCCTAAAAATCCATAAAATGCATACAATATTTAACTGTTTTAAGTGACATATAAATTTGTCGCCATTGACTGGAATCCAATTAGCGAATAAAATATCTCTGCAGATGAAAACAATTAGAGCACCGTCTTCGGTATCAAATGCGAGATTGAACATGTCTGGAATAATGTGCAACGTGTGAATGATCTAAGTACCTTCAATAGTGATGTTTCTAGACCAGAATTATTCCCTTGGGATTTACACTAACCTTTATTGACAGTGACATCTAGAAATATGCGTTAACGGTTTCATCGCGATCTTTTTTTGTTCAGCTAAATTTACTAAAAGCAATGTTGAGTTTGGGTCTTAATATACAGTCAAATACATTTGATAGTATGTTGTTCATATCGTAGGAATAGTAAAAATTAGTCATGGCTTGGGGATAGTGTCAACGCAGTTTAGTGATGGCTTGGGGATAATGGCGATATTCTCGTTTATGAATTTAAGTAACCTTGCATGTGTGATTAAAATAAATGGAAAGAGAGGGATTTTAAGCCAAGGAAAATATTATTTCAGAACGTCGACACGATAGGCTATAATGTGTTTGGATCCTCCTCATAATTTGCTCTCTCAGATATGGGACCTTACTCAATATTCCAGTGGAAAAAAAAAAAACATCGATTAACTGTAACTGTGATTTTAATGAAAACTACCCCGACTTTGTCCAATCCACGTATATGAAGATCGGACTTATTCTATCAAAGGATACAAAGACCCGACTCATCCAATCCAAAAATACGATGATCCGACGTATCCAATCAGACGATACTAAGAATCTATTTCTCCAATCAAAGAATACGATGACATGATTTATCCATCAAAGAAAACGAAGATCCGACTTATCGAATCAAGCGATACGATGACCCAACTTATCCAGTCAAAGAATACGATGACCCGACTTGTTTTATTTAATCAAAGAATACGATGACCCGACTTATCCAATCAAAGGATACGAGGCCCCTACTTATCCAATCAAAGAATATAATGACCCGACTTACCCAATCAAAGGACATGAAGACCCGACTTATCCAATCAAAAGGATACGAATATCCGATTTATCCAATCAAAGAAAACGATGACCCAACTTATTCAGTCAAAGAATACGATGACCCTACTTATCCAGTCAAAGAATACGATGACCCTAATTATATTCAAAGGATAAGAAGACCCGACTTATCCAAGGAGCATACTCACTTCACTGTTATCTCTACAACCTGCTGTTATGCTCTTGAAATAAGTAACAGAAAAGAGTGAAGACAACAAGTTTTGTAAAATTTAACAAATAATTTATTTCCATAGAATACAAAGTGAAAAATTAAGAAAGAAAAAAAAGAACTGACGGTTTTACGAATCAAATCCAGAAATAATCCAAGAATTAAGAAATAGAAGTCCTAGTAATAAAAAGTCCTGAGTGGAACTGAGTTCGAGTCCCGATGAAATCCAAAATGGAAGGCGATGACGTCTGTCGTGGTCAGCGAAGTGCTGCTGTGTCAACATTCTCTTGTTGAATCACAGAAAATATTATTCCAGTTTATAATTCAGTATAAATTCCAATAAATGTCTTTATCCAAGAATTTTTTCAGAGCACTTATGTATTTCCAGGGAAAAGAATCATTTGAATTCATTAATTTGAAGAAAATAAAAATTCAACCCAAACTGGTCACAACATAATAACAACTTAACGTGTCAAATGTTTTAAGCCCAACTGACAAACTTCTATCAAAAACAACAGTTATACCCTAATTAAGACGAAAAACAGATTCCCGGATGAGGGTCAAAAGTTTATTCTTCTGGAAAAAATAGAAGTTTGTAACAATTGATACATGCTACTTGTCACGTAATCCAGGTATGACCTTCACTTAACTTAATGATTCTTACTCTGAGAAAGATTTTAAAAAATATGATAAAAGTTGTATACCAAAACTGTCACTGATTTTAAAACGAGGTAAGGAACTAGATGCCATGTTTCTATTATTATTTTTATCAATGAAATAATAATACAAATAACAGTCAGGTCAAACAGAACTGAACTGAATTTCTGGACAATGTCAAATCTAGTAAACAAAGCTACATTACAATAACATGTAATGGAATTACAAAATTTAAAACTAACAAACAAACAATTAAATTAAATATACATAACACTGCATAAATCTAGTGTAAGTAATCAGAATTCACTTGTTTCCTACAAAATGGGAGGTAACATCCTTATGAACAATATGCAGTTTCATTGTCCTCCATTTGCGCTTTTGTATTCGCTGAAAATTAGATCTCGGCTTTTATCTGATGAACTTGGAAGTACAAAGATGCAAACTATGATCTATTACATCGTCAACTTTCTGAGACAAACTGGCAGAGTATAATTTTGGAGATCGATGAATATTTATACATCTTCACGAAAGTACTTACAGCTTCTGCACCGAATTCGATTTCGAAAATTGTAACGACTAGTCCGCAAGAACATGTCTGGCTTACCAACTTTATTTGCATATAAATCGGGTTTCGTGGTTGCTGCTGTAAGAAAGCAAAATTAACAAATAACCCTGAGAATTGGTACAGAAATAAAACTAGTACAGATATGAAAATTGGTACAGATATGAAAACTCCGCATTTCAAATATCATACTAAATCTTGAAAGATCATAAAATCAAAAACATAAACATAAATTTGTAAACTGGTTATCGAATAGAAACGAATCATTAAAATATTGGTGGAAAATTGCTACCTAATTTCTGAATTAGAATTCCAAAATTGTATGGTTACCCTCTAAATTGTTATCTGGACCGATTCCCTGATGGAGATAATAAAAAGGCACCTTTAATAACTATTTTTGCATCTCAGTCTTTGGAAGATGTTAGAGGAAACCGCATTCCTGAGAAAAATGTTGTAACAAATATGGTACTAGACTTTATTTCGATAACTATTGATGAAGTCATGGCATTATTAATCGATCATTATCCAAAGGTCCGTTGGGCAATCTACTTAATTATTCCTTAAACATGTTGCAATTTCATTTAAACAGAAAGAGGACACTGCAACACCAGTTTATAAGAAAAATGATAAGAGTGATCTAATGTTCGACCCATTTCTTGCATAAGTTGCATTGCTAAACTTTCTGAAAGTATTGTACAAACATATTTCTTAGACTTCGGTATAAAATATACAACTATTTGCTGGCCATACTAGCTTGTATATAATTGGTTGACAGCTCTGCAACATCTTGCAGATATTTTGAATTCTAATCGAGAGAAAATCAACATGACTAGAATCCTTCCCAAAGCTGATTCAATACTTATTTTTAAAAAAATGCCATACAAACAATTTCATCATGCCTTGCACCACAATAATATATTGAACAGTGAAGTGGAAACACACTGTCACGTTGGCATTATAATCTCAAATGAGGGTACATGCCAAACAAATATATTTAATATTATTTCCAAAAGCCCCATCTTGTCTGAAACTACGGCGAAAATTTTTAATTTTCACTTGATCGTTCAACAATATAGACGCCTTACTTTTCTTGTGGTCGTCCTATTCTTGATTATGTAGAAGTAATATTGGAGAATTTAAAACTTTAGGATTCAGAATACCTTATTTAAAATGTCTTCTACAGCGCATAAGGTTCATGTCCTTCGAGTGAATATCACTGATGTCATCTAAGGTGAATTAGGTTGATGTCTTGTACAGTGCACCAGGTTGGTGGTTTGGACAGTGCATCAGTTTAGTGTTTTGTATAGTGAATGAGACTGATGACTTGTTCAATGCATCATGTTGGTGTCTTGTACAGTGAATCATATTGATGGTTTAGAAATGAACTAAGTTGAGATAAACTTGTAAATAGAAGTACAAATCGAAGACTTACACATTTATTCAAAATATTTCCTACAACATGTCTTCAATACTTTAAACATTTCAGACCAAGTCGACGAAGTAAACATTCTTGTTACTTCGTCAATAATAATGCAGCTATGCAATCTACTCAATATATCTTGGCTGGAAAAATGAAATGCTACACATTTTAAGATTAAGATTACAGTAGAGTGAAGTGAAAGAACATCTTTTCAACAATTTTTTTTTTTTATAGAATTTTTCTGTGCGCATGCAGGGAAACAGATAGTAACAGATAGAATACTATTTTTCTTACTTCTTCATAAAATGCACTACTCAATGTTTGAAAACTCTTAACTTACAAATTGGGAAAATGAGGACATCTTTTTGAGCATGAAAACTTGGGAAATTGAGAACATCTTTATGAGAGAGAGTGATATTTTTATAATGAGTAAAAAATTACTATTCAGTATATTTGACCTTTGTTGTATTCGTAGTCTGCAGCTCTAACAGCTGTTCTATCATCAGCTTTCCGTACATTGGAATGGTAGAGTATCTTAGAAGTCGTGATTTAGAACATTTATGTCGTATGTAGTGTCATACTGTTGTTATGATGGAAAGCGGAACTACATAAGGACCTAAGCACTTAATACAATATAGTCATGATTAAACATAAATATAACGAAATAAAACTGATAATGGAAGGATGTGTGCGGATGGGTGTTTGGTGTGGTCTGGTATGTACACTTTTAAACGTAGTCATAATGGAACAATAATAAATATAAAAATAATTGTTACTAACAAAATTCAAAATTCTGCATTTCCTTTTGTAGTTAAACGTTTTGTTTCGGACTTGTTACGTTCGTTGTTAAATAAAAATATATCAGTATCTATATTAATATCCATGAATTATAAACTGCGATAAAGCTCATTTCTTCAACAGCCTGAATTCAAGAAGAAAATCATGGTCGTTTTCTTGGAAATCCACAGAAACAGGAAGGATTGGTGATAAGAGTACACCTAAATAAATCATAATTCAGCTAACTGCAATTATGTCTTAACCGGCTCAGTATCATAGACGCTTCCCTATTACCAAGTGCTAAATTACTGGAACAGAAATGGATTTTAACGATAATCGGGTTGACCTATAATAGTAGGGATAAGTTTTAACGTTGGCCGTCTTTTATTGTTTCCTCACAACTTTAAGACGTCTTATTGTGTCAGAATGTATTTTAACTGGCACAGTGTGATACGAGACACGCAAAAGGTTAAGAAATATTTCTTGAGGAAAAAGTATTGCGTCGATGATTTTAAATGCGAAGATATTTTCTTTGGTTGAAAATCATAGCAATTATTTTTATCGAACTCACAAAGTTAGAAACATTAATGTAGAAAACACTGATCTTTGTTTGCGCTCACTATTTTATTTTCATAATATAACGTTTTAGTGTTAACCATATGTAAGCAACACACATCTTGAGAATGTGATTTTATAAGAGAAATCTGAAAACTGTTACTAGAAAGGATCTACTTCCTTTATCTCAATATAGAAGAAGTGTCTTTGAACCGAAACGAGGCTGTCGTAGCCGATCCATACAACTTTACGTTGAAGTGAGTTAAATATGTTGCTGACCCAATAATGACATCAGAATCCTTTCAAGTTGAAGTAAGAGACTTTTCCCGCTGACCCAATGATGACGAATCCTTTCAAATGAGACGAACGTGACTGTTGGAGTAGTTCGGCAGTATTCAAAACATATATGTATCTTGCTTCAGACAAATAACAAAATACGTAATGTGGGACAAATGCCAACTTCAAGTTATCTGCTAGTCAAACAAGAAACTTGGAAATGAAATCTGAATTCTATAAAGTCTGATTTTTCCAGTTGTTTTATAAATTATAGTTAAGTAGCTGAAAGTCTCGCGCTTATCATTATAAAACAAACGTAGGCATTGCTTTCTATTGGCATTATTGGGAATAAACGTCACGTGACTACCTTTGACCCGTAACGGTAGTCTGTAGCTTTAAATAAACGTAAGAAAAAGATGAAAGGAAAATATGTAATGCATTTACGGTACAAGTAAAAAATTTGCTTGGGAAAGTAACAGAACTTACATGCACGGTATTGTGTTATGCATTTATATCGTGTGGAGAAACATTTCACTTTGAAATTGATTGTAGCGTTCCTTATAACACAGACACTGTAAACATACATACAAAAACTTTGAAATATAAAAACATTACAGTAGCGGACTCAGCGAAACCACTACCCTACCCTACCCCTCCCCCGCCAACTAAAACTGAACTCAAAAAGACCAGAAAATATCCTAGAGTAGGTTTTTTTTTTACAGGTAAATAGTTCACATTATGACATGCAAACGCTTTAAATGCAGGAGCTTCTGTGAGATTTGCCCTCTGGGCCACCACAGTGGGTTGCGTCGCACGGACCCTTTCGTTAATTGTTTGCATTCCCAATAGAGCGACATTTCTGGGTCCAACCCATTATAATATCTTCAATCTTTCATTTTAGAATATGTGAGAAAATGCCAATTTATATCAGTGATAGAACACGAGTACTAGACCTATGAATATTGAGATACATATGTTAAGCATAAACACATTCGACAAAAATGGACTGTAGTTGAAAACATATTGAATATTTCTTACTTACCATCCGCCTTTTACTTAATATTTCATTCTGTCATTCATTTACATGTACTAACACAAACTCTTTTAAATTATTGCACCAGGTTATGTGATGTCTCTTTGCACCTAGTTCATATATATATATATATATAT
>JAECUM010035951.1:0-10448 GCA_016617855.1 Megalonaias nervosa
GCTTTGTGTGAGGTGTAGAGGTATAAATAGCAATATGCAGAGTTTTCCAAACTTGAGAATTAATTTTCATCAGGAATATATGTGTTGATGTGAAAGTGCTCTGACATCATGTGTTGACATGACCATCCCATTCCATCCCATTCAGTAACAACATTACGTTCCACTAAATCGAGCTTAAACTATAGTCTGAATATACCTCCCCGTTTATTTGTACCCAACCCCCTTCCAATTTATAAAACACAAGCCCAAATGAGATCAAAGGTGCTCAGGACTTAATCAGTTCTTTCATTGATTTATAACATCAAACATGATTATGCCCGGGGGTGGGGGAGAGCCCTAATACAGTTATCATCTGCATGTTTCACTTCAAATGTATTTTTCAGTTTTAAAGAACACCATGCTTGTCAATCATTTCTGGTTTCTGGATAAGTCCATTTTCAGCAAAGGAGTGATATGCAGGACTACACATGTATGCACATAGAAGTAAAATACTATGTTGTCTGCTTCCTATATTTGCAATGTCGAATCAAGCAAAAGAAAACAATGACAACTATAAATGTGAATTTCCGGTGGATTTAACAAGCGGTGTAATTTCTTTATTCATGTAAGGAAAGAGATATAAAAGTTTGTTTATAAACGTGTTTGTCATGTACAGGGCCTTATCTTCTGTTGAGGCATATATTGCATCATCAAGAGTGAGAACTGTACTAGTTTGAAAGGGAACAACCATTTACTTTTCGAGGGTATCAGGTACTGACACAGATGTATTGCAATTTCCTTTTCTTGCCTATCTGACTTGTTTTAATTTTCTTTTTCTTTTTATTGTTTTTGGAATAAAACAAAACAAAACAACAAAAAGCACAATATTCTTCGTGTACTATAAAGTTCATTTTGGTCCGCTTCTCTCTCAACAATGAAGTTGAATAGGAGAGAGAGAGAGAGAGAGAGAGAGAGAGAGAGAGAGAGAGAGAGAGAGAGAGAGAGAGAGAGAGAGAGAGAGAGAGAGAGAGAGAGAGAGAAGTGATCGACTTCTTCGTTAATCCATTCTTACGACATCAATATGAACTGTTCGTGACATGGGAATATAATAATCAAAACCTTCGCACAGGGGCTCGTATTGTTGCTTACAATTTAACTGTCAGTCATAATATTATTTTATACCATGTGTATGACTGAGAGTTAAATATAAGCAATGATACGAGGCCCTGTGCATCAAGGTCATTTGTGGAACGGGACACAAGCAAATTGTCACACATGATAACGACTGAACGAACGGACAGCTGTTTTGAACGAATATAATAAACAACTATAAGTTATAAATAATCGTTTTGTTTCTTACCAATTTGATTGAGGTCTTGCCATCTTCCAAGAGTTAGGTCACAGGCACATTAAGTCTCGAAGCAATAAAATCCATGTACACACCAAATCACGCGCCAAAAACATCGCACTATATCAGTCTCACCGGGCTTAAAATATCTCACTTTTTGCTGGCATCACCATGTTACCATTATTACAAAATTATTCTTTTTAAATCACTAAGAAAACTAGTAGTTATTTTTTTATGAGTCGTATTTATAGGTATTCGAAATTTACTGTGACACTGCACAGAAGGGATGTTCTGATTGGATGACAATCAGAAGTCACACGCCTTCTGATTGGCTAAGCGTTTGAACACCAGTCTACAGCCCAAGGAAGACTGCGCATTGTGTGAACTATCCACGCGGAGTGTAACTCACTGTCAGACATTACTGACTTTGTGAGGACTATCACAATAACACGTAGTTCATCTAAGATGATTATTCTCAACCATTTGCCGATGAATCATTTCGAGGACTGGTGTGTAAGTCCTCACAATGTCTTCACGTCCTCGAGATCTTGGTGTGCATTCAAACTTAGGTCCTCGCAAGTATAGCAAAACACACACACACATACATTCTCTCTCTGTCTGTCTCTGTCTGTCTGTCTGTCTGTCTGTCTGTCTGTCTGTCTCTCTCTCACTCTCTTCAGTTAATGTTGCTTCCAATACAGAATCTAAACGTTAAAAGTAATGAACGTTGATGATATGGTAAAAAAACCCAAAACAATCGCAAATAAACAGACTATTGTCCCTCGTACCTGATTGGACTTTGACTGACTTTTGTTGGATAACTAATGAAACACAACATAAAATCGTTGAAATCTGGAAGGCAATCATCAGCCATTTGGAAAGCAAAGTAGGTCCCAGACGATAACTTCCATCCTTTCCCTTTGCAGATTATCCACGAATGTGTACTGTCTGTGATCGGTGCAAATACCATTGTCTGCATGCCAATTTAAAACTGGTAAATAATTCGCTACTTCTATAGTTATATTTATAATTTAGCAACTATTTATATGATTGAACTTGTTTAAAATTATTAAACAATTTCTTAAACGAAGTTCCTAACCTGTAAATAGATAATGATGGCGGCTGGATGCATTGTCTTCATTACAAAAGATTAGAGCAATTATCGTACCTATTGAACGCTGCACCAAATACTGACTTAAACTGATGTATTACACGGTTCTACTCTCCTTTCCCTTTACTGGCTATTTCAAAAGTTTACCACAGTTTTTTTTAATAGGTTGCTTTGGAAAATAAGGTGCACAGATTTCCTATGCGGCATACACGGTGCAGTTTGAAGTGTATTTGCAGATGATCCCATTGTTGTGAACCGTACCACAGAGTATGGCAAAGATTTGCATATTATTGCAACTGTGAGAAAGGTCAAATTAATAAAATGTCCTTTAGTGTATCTTACCTTTGATATTAGACAATTGATAACAACTACGTCGCCTTTATGATGGGTATTTGTGTGAGTGTAGAAGCACCACAAGAAACGTTCGCGGTACGTTGATAATTTCTCACACATGACGGTTTTCTCATAACATAAGTGAATTTAAAGTGTTAAATCATATTGTTATATATTTTCGGTAAGCAATAAAACATTCATTAACCCTTCGAGCAGAAACGTCATCGTTTACGTTGTAACTTAGCAATGTTTGGACATGCTAAGCAGCAAAATGCAACGTAATAAACGTAATAAACACATAATTCACAGTTTTTTTCACTCTTGAGTTATTCAAGCAACTAGATTATGCATTAGAGAGGATCAAGAAAGAAAATAATGAATATGATTTTGTACAAAACTGTGATTAGTTGTTTCTTCTGAATATGTAAATGTGCATTATTGATTTGAAACTGGAAGACCTAATGCAGGTTAATTTATATTCTCTTTCTAGAAATAATGAAACAGCAAAATAAATTTAAATGATTAGCCTCTATGTACCAGTTCAGCATTTTCTTACGATAATATTGCAAGACTGTGCTGATATATTATATTGTGCCTTTTCATTGCACCATGATTTAGTAAATTAATATGCATTCTTTTTCAATTTATCTCTTTGTGATATCATTGTTTCTCAATGAATACTTACACAGTTATTTTTATGTTTCATTCCGTATCGCTGCTAGTAATCATTCTTCTATTCTTCAATTGATAATGTTTCACCAAAAACTACCAATTACCTTTCCAAAACGAATCCTTTTATTTTATGTCGTTTGACATGTGAAGATGATTACAATTTACTGTTTTTCGTGTTCGTGTCTTTACTGTCCATTTAATTGGCAGAACAATACAGTAATGTCTTATTTTCATTATTGTAGATGATGGGGTAGTTTCATTATTCATTCATACTATGGAAATAGAACTGAAGCTGGATGGTATGATGATGTTCTTCCAAAACAGATTGTACTTTCTGTAAAAAAAAACAGTGTTGGAGGAATAATAAAAATGCAAGATTTTTCAAGTTAGATAATGTTAAATGCAACATAAAGGAAATGCTGATTGACGACATATAATTCGTGTTGCTTATTTGTATAATGGGTTACTCAAGAACTGTTATGAGACAATGATGCTTAATATCGTAGACAGCGAAAAGATACCGGATCCCAAAAGGCATATTACTGACAAAGACTTGTGCTTTGTTCTTTTTATCTGCATAATTGTAACTTTTTACTCAACTTTTCATCATCATTGCATTCAAATGTAAATTAGAATTATTCAAAACATGGAATTGTTCGTAATATCCTTGCAATTTTACAAATAATATTGGCGTCTTTGAAACGTGTTATCCAAAAACTCATTCATGTTCTTTTCTTATGAAAGGATAACTCTTGTTTGTAATGTAGTCCATATAATCCATCTGTATAATATCCATTTAAATCCTCTGATTTAAAACAAATACTTCATACTGCAAACTTAGATAAATAGCTGATATAAATGGAGTTCAATATTTCATAATTCTTAAAAATGTATTTGTTTTACGTTTTGGAGTTCCAGATAGATAAGTTCTTAAATTACGGAAAATATTAAGTCAAACCTGAAAACATTGTAACAATTAACTTGCTTCAAATTACCATCAATAATTTGTGGAAAGTTTTATTATACCTGTCCTAATAGTTGTGTCAAATATTTTCTTTCTACGTATTTATTTTTGCGGTTTCTTTGTTATTTTATATCTTTTTTTATTTTAAAACGTTCTATTGCAAAGAATCTAAAGTTGTTAATATATACAGTTTTGTCATTCATTTCATTTTACATATTCTCTCAGTTCAACATTATCAGTATTCCACTGCTTATCTACATCGTACACTGAACTATTTCAATAATTTTCTTTGGTTTTCCTGTTCAGTGTATCAACAGACTGTTATTATAGCCATTCTTTCAATTTCCGATATTTTCGTTTCTTTCGTCAAATTGTATTTCTTTACATAATTTACTTATATATGCACATTAAACTGAACCTTTAAAACCTACTAAATGTATATTCGATATGATTCATAATAAACCATTTTCGTACTTATTTATTGGATCAATATTTTGCACATTACTTGCTAAGAAGTTGTAATTACACAATATTCATTTGATAGACGATTCTTTTACTTAAGTATATAGCATACTAGTTTGAACGACTGCTGTCCTTGTAAATCGAAAGTTTGTTATTTAGTAATTATTTTATTTACAAATGCCCACGAATCATTAGGAACCATTTTATTCCTGAATTATTTAGCTATCGTATCCCCCACGAGATTTTCAACATCGTGTGTACATAATTAGACAACTTATATCCAGTGCATACATTACGCATCAAACATTAAACGATAGTTTGTTCTCCATGGAATAGGCCTTACTACTATTACAATTGGTGTAAACAAATCAGAATGACATCACATATTGATCGAATAAACACATTATTATATACTAAGCTGAAAGACCGTTAAAGTGTGTTAATGCGTTACATGTGTGAAACATGCACAGATGTAAATCACGTAAACTTTGAGGAAGAGATAAAATGATTTCGCTAAACGACATACGAGCATACAACATTCTAGATATTAAATATGGGCAGCCGTTTCAATAGTATGAAATCATCTCGACACTAAACAATTATTAGGGTTTCCACTTTTAAAATAACGAATATAATAGTATTTAGGCAGGGTCCATTGTATTCAAATGAAAATAACTACACAACAGACTGCGATGTAAATTTATATTGCTTTACGTCTTTAATATGATTAATTTCAATATGTGAAAAATATAAAAGCAAGACAAAAAATAAAGTAATGTAAAGGGAGAAAATGTTTTGAATTATAAGCGATAACAATAATAAAGTAGCAAAATATATTTTAATTGCAATTGGTTTTAAAAAAGTGTTTAGAATTCAAAAGTTTTACTCGAATATATGTTTGGTGCCAATATTTACATTATTTAATTAAAAAGCCCCGCAGCAAGCTTGTACTAATGTCTTTTGTAAAGTGTGAAACACGTAATCCATTGATTATAAGAAATTATATACAAAGTGAACAAAGGAGATTACAGGGAAAAATAAGAAAATCCTTATCCAGCACCAACAGAAAAAAGGAATCCAATATGATGTAACAATATAAATGATTTAAGATTTACATGCTTTAAAAAAAGAAAGTACACATTCATATTGTAAATATTAAACACATTAAAATAAAGACAACATATGAAATTTTATTCTTAAATCGTTTTGAAATTCAGATTTTAGCACTGATTTCGCGAATGTAATGACATATCAAAATTAAAATGAGAATTTTAAAAATATTGGCTCTGTCAATAGTAATGAAGAACATTTTCCTGAATTTGTAAATAATCATAGTTACAACGATAAAGACAGCTAAATGAGCTCCCCACAGCTAGGTTTGGACTGTGTTTTTGTTGAAGATTCATATCCTCTTTCCTTCATAGAGCGATGACAATACATTGCAATTGATAATATACAAGGGAAAGAAAGAAAGTACGAACAGGGTGAAAGTGATAGATTAATGTACCTAATGGTCACTAAGGCAACCGGGAAGCAAGGCAGTATTGTCAATTATTTTCTAAACAAGAATCTTATAATAACACATTTTATGCCAAGAATATTTAAATTATGAACAAAACAATATAGAAATTTTATCAAGGGGTTCTGTTAGTATACATTTAAAAATGAGATGATGTTGTTACGAATTAGCCAATAAGCAATAATACTACTGAAGGGGTAGGTACTATTTTAGCCGTAAAATGCACAGATTTTTAAGAATGTATCCAGCCTGATAAAAATATGGCAGAACAGTGGTACGCATTTCTAAAACTCAAAAAGGGATGTTTTATGTTCGCACATACACGTGCTCATCAAGTTTACATATGAAATAGCAATTTGGTGAAAAATTTTAAAAATTTGTGTGTGATCCATATTACATAGTATACATATATGTGGAAAGAATATGTTACTAAAATAACGTTTTGGTTGCTGCATGTGAACACTATGCAAAAATAGATAATTTAAGTCTTAAGTTCATTGGTAGCTTGGATCCCTAATACGATCAAGTATGAAATACATCTAAACTGGCATTTCTTCTATAAGAAGTACACACAATGGTTCTGACATAAAACAGAACTATTCTTATATAATAGCTAGCATTATAGATGAAGAATATGTTATACACAAGAATTTTCCCCGGCATGTTTCAATACTGCATGGAGACAATAGTTGTTGCATCGTTGACAATTATGTAATCACCATTTACATTTATACAGCACTGAATAGTTTTAAGCATGTTAACCTACTTTATTTTGGTGAGCAAAATGCTATATTACCTCTCTTATAAGATGTGCTTGCGATCATTTTTCGAGATTTCTACTACCTGCAATCGTCAATTTTAACATTGGTGACATAATGCCATAGTGGTGTATCCGTTCCGTATAAAAACTGCTGAAAAAAACAAACACAGTTCAGCAATATTTTGGAGGTAAATAAATACTCGGTTATATCAGTCTTTATTCATTTGCCATAAATGCACTGCACGTCGATGATAATAAATGTCAAATCAGTAGTCGGCAAAATTACAAATCATGTTTTATGTCATCTTTGAACTTTATTTCGCATAAATGTACTGTTAGATTTCAGCAGATGTGGCTGTCTATCAACGGAACTAATTGTACTTCAAGAGATATATGAAAACAGTAAATTGTTGCTGTAAATTAAAGCTACATATATACTTTGGGTATGGGATAAATATAGCACAGTTATTAATACATCAATTGCGTAACAGTTCTCTGGTCTTGAGAGAAGAGATGTATTTCACGATTCGGCATGTATATTTTGCTCTTATTGAAAGACATATTTTATTACTATAGATCAAATTAAATAAACCGTATGGCTTTCCTTAATCTTCATGGAAAGAAATTGACACTGATACTTTTCTTGATGTTTTTTTCCTTCCCATTTTTAAAGTTACCTTTTTAAAATTTTGGTACAACTATTTTATCTGTAAATGAACTAAGTATATATACTATGTTGACATGTAATATTTTTCATGCCTATTATGAAAAATGATTTTATTTCTCATCCGAGTACAACGTAAAAAGATCAGCTGATAACATATACCTTATTAGCTTTAAAGGTGAGACTAAATAAAGGATAGATCTTACTGAGTAGGTAAATAGGTGTAAAACTATCTTGATAGTTCGACTACACTGAGCGATTTGTGGTGTTTGTTCCATTTTTCAGATCCAAACTTTATTATATTCTATAGAGATGGGTGTAGAACAGTAAATCCACGTTACTTCACCAGTGATAATTATTATGACGTTGATTGTAACTCTTTTCATATTTGGCGAGTAGCTCTTTGGCAATTTTAATCAGGGACGGATTTTGATCAGCCGTTGACTAACGCTGGACAAAACGTTCACAAACCTTTCTGAACTTCAAATCATTATTCAGAATATTACAAACAAGCTGACGGAATAATGCCAGTCATAGCTCATCAAATACAATAGTCTAACAGAATGTTAATCATAATTCATAGAATCAGTTAACACAGTTATCACTAGGATCTATTGCAATTACATTCTCAGCTATCAAAAGCCATTATTTTATGTTTCATAGCACATAAGGGTTAATATGTAATTACAATACAATGAAGAAAACAATAATTGAAATAAAATAAAAATACATTTATTATAAAAGAATGAAGAAAACGTTAATTGAAATAGAAAGCAAATAAGGTGACTAGCATTGGATAAAGAATAACAGCTTTTTGCAGGTATTATGAAAGAAATGTTTAAAATTCAAGTTCAGTCAAATGTTCAAAAAGATTTTCTCTTCCCCTTTTTGTAACACCACATACAACCATAACATGTTGTTTTTGTCTGTTACATTAACTGGCTATATAATCGGACGTCAAAACTCTTGGCATGCTGTCAGGATTCTTAAACAGGCTTCGACACATCTAAGAAGGCATCTATTTTGACTGGTTGTTTTGAATGTTTGCCTGTATCTCGGAAACATAGTAAACATAAAATTTGTGTGCATCTATGTTTTGTTCTGTTTATCTTTAGGTGTGCTACTGGTTGAATATTTCATAACGTATGTAATATTCCATATAGTTTGTAAGTATGTATCGACTTAAGTCCATTCATAAACAATCGTGATCAGTATAACAACGTTTACACAGGTATTAATAAATTTTGTATTTTATCTTATTTTATGTTTGCTTTATTTTTTGCTTATCAAAGACATATTTCGTTGCTTATGTCACAACTTGTTCTAATGTATAACCCCGTGACTACAGCATACTAGGTAATCATTTCAAAGTAATCATGCGCTTGTTGATTGTGAAAAACAATACTTTTCAGGATCATATTCTCGGTCATTTTTGCACAGTATCAACATTCCTTTTAAATTCCTTCTTGACGAATCAAGTATTACATATTTGTTAACTTTCCATTAAAAGCTCTATATATATACTTCTCTTTTGCGTCTTTTTCATAAAAGCATACAATTCAATAGATTTCAGGACTGGTCATTAGGTCAGAAGCAATCCTTTCGTACTGGTCATGTTTGTACTTTGTATGAAATCAGATGATTTTTCTACTGTAATTATGAATCCAAAATCCTGAAGAAGAACAAAAATGGTCAAACGGACAACAGACGTTCTAAGGTATCGTTGGCTTGCAACTCTACTTATCTGTTGATAGTAGCTTTTCCTTTAAAAGGACTCCTTTGTAAGACTCTGATTTAGAACATTACATTACACACACATTTATAAGACCCTTTGATACAATATTTACTTGATGTACCAATATAAAAATAAATATTATATCTTACCATTTTGCCTTTATTTGTTCATTACACTCTTTTCATGATACTCACTGTTTTAGGTTCCTGTTTAGTATATAAACTTTACATATCATTTCTTTTTATCTCCATTTAATCAGATCATTTTATAATTTATAACAGTATATTATGTTTCTGATATTTATGTACATTTAGTGATATTATAATCTCTAACATTTATAATGAGTCTGTAACAAGTTTTGCCTAAATCTCTAGTGTTTTGTTTGTCCTATTTGAAATATTATCATTCATATCTGTGTTAGTTGTTATAAATATTAGACTTATTGTTATTTACATGACCACCAGCATTTACACGTTTGTATTTGTTGACCAAAGATACCGGCTAATCTTATTTTCCAAATTGTTGCATTGATTTAATTTTTATTTGTCGATTCCATATTGAAACTTCAATTGTACTTTCTCTAATATTTTCAAGCTGTTGTATTTACTCAAGTCTTCCAAGCTATTTAAAATGCTTGAAAAATAATGAGGTTTGTGTTAACTTCATCATCTAATCTGAAAGCATATTTTTCAGTTTTATGTGTTGATATTTATTAAATTGTTTGACCATGATTACAGTTGTGGAACATGCTATCTAGAAACGCCATTAATTCGATTGCATTATATATTGCTTTTACAGTTTATTTACGCTATTAGTACTTATATAGTAGTAATTGTAGGCTATTAAGAAAATTTAGAGAATTATTTTAAAGAAAATGTGTCGGCTGCAAAAGATAATTATA
>JAECUM010035952.1:0-15262 GCA_016617855.1 Megalonaias nervosa
TATCCTCCCTTCTATATTTTCTTCATTTATTTTATATTTATTTTTTTCTTGAATATCAGCATTTACAACTTTGAATTCAACCTACGGAGCATATCCCGGATGTGTGGAATAGGATCACAATTAGCAGTTTTCAATAAATGTTTATTTCCTCGCCATCTCAGTCAAACATAATCTGGACTAGATTAGGCAGCTTCAGCAATGCAGGACTCTTGATCGGCGTAAGATTGCATATACAGTGATGTGTCTTAAAAACAAACTCACCTGTGCATATACAAACTTACGAACTGCCAAACATACATAATGGTACATTTTCGACCAACTCTGCAAAGGAATAGAAGCCACAAAAATGAGAGAAAGTGAAAGTTTCTTTCTTGCATTTGATACAAATTGTTGCAATAATTTTAATTCAGGATATGTAAGCATGAAGTAAATTAATATGTAGTTGCCATTAAATAATATCCAGTATCCATTTCTTAGACCATTATGATACAGGAAGCATACATAAGCTGAATCACCTGTATTGCCAGTTGCAGAAATACATTGCAGATGACACTACAACCTTGAACATAATCTGATTGATGAGCAGGGTAAGGTAGGATTTCCAGGACAAACACGGTGTAGTGAAAATGAAAGGTAACAATAATATTTCGTCTTGTTGTAAACTTTAATGATTCTGCACTATGTTGTGAATCCATATAGTTTGCCTGAAATTTTATTTCCTGGAAATTCAAGTTTTGTTTTCATGATTTTTTTTTTCCATCTTTAAATGCGCTCAGTTTGTTCGAGTCTCAAACTTTATATCTTTTATCATCGGAGTTCAGACCAATAAGGCGCAATATCCACAATTTTTAAATAACACTTGTATTAGATAAATCGTGTCACGTTTTGCAAATTCAACGTTTTTTTTTTTGTATTTATTAGTTGTATTGTATGTCTCCGTTTCGTAATGTTGCCTTTGACAAAGGCTAAATGATGACAAAATGACTCAATGATGATAAAGATTCAGTGATGACAAATACTTACTGATTACAAAGACTTAGTCATGAAAAAGACTCAATGATGACAAAGACTCATTGATGACAAATACTTAATGATGACAAAGACTTAGTCATGACAAAAACTCAGTGATAACAAAAAGACTCGGTGCTGGCAAAGGCCCAGTGATGACAAAGACTCCGTGATAACAAAGACTCATTGATGTCAAAGAATCAGTGATGACAAAGACTCAAGGATGACAAAGACTCAATGATACAAAAGCACTTAGGTTAGTTTTAAAATGCAACTAGTTTTGTGCTGTTCGTTGTTAATCATTTACAATTATTATAATTTAGCCCTGACATACAATTACCTCGCTCCCTTGCCGGATCCAATTCACTTGTATATATGCTAAGACATGCCCCCGATACATGACAATTTTCCTTTTCTCTGTGATCAAAGTCAGCTATTTCCGTGAAACAAATGGGATTGATCTCGAAGTTGTCAGTTAATTATAGCATTAAGAGCACTGGTTGATTTTAAACAATCGCATCATTATCATTATCTTCATTTTAAAGAATATATATATATATATATATATATATATATATATATATATATATATATATATATATATATATATATATATATATATATATATATATATATATATATATATATATATATATATATATAGTTCAGCAGGATATATGTATAAAAATGTGCATACTAATGAACATACTAAAACTAATAAGATTTATACCCATTAGGCACCAGGACCAGTAGTCCTACAATGTAAGATGTTAACCCTGATACTGATACTTTATATGACCTAGACGGGTCAAAGTATTATGGTTAGCACAAACTGTAGGTCAAATTTTCAGGAATATTTCACATACTTGGTAGCCCATATTGACACTGTTGAACGGATTATAGTCTAACAGCTTCGTGCACACTATCCTTACACCGATGTCTTTTTCTTGGCGGAATCAAAACCTGACTGAATGACTTGGAAGCGCTTACAACAGCCGTTGACACATACTTTTCGTTGGTTGAAATGCGATGGTAGCTGAGGAATGGTGAAGTCAATTGAAGTAGGAGCAAGTTTATTTAGCGAAACGATACATTTTTATCCCCACATCCAACGCAAGCAGTTGCTGGAGTTGCTTTGACAGTTGCTACGCCAACAGGACAAGTACTCAAACGACATCTTTTTCAGCCCTGAGCTGCAACTAACAATCAGTTTAATTTTTGCAAGTTTTCACAATATAGAGATTATAGTAAAGTGAAGTAGATAAAGTTATGGCCCAATGTCATGCGAAAATGAAGGATCTGACTTGGATAATTATTGTAAATATTTACTATTACCGTAACTAGTAAATAATTACTACATAACACATCCATGGAAAATTGTAAACTGTTCCTTTAAAGCGTCAATCAAAGAAGAGAATCACTGTAAATGGGAAATCTCACAACATGACGTTACTGCAGAAATTGTAACAAAATTCAGGGCAAAGTTATAAGACGCTCGTATTTACACTTCACTCATATCTACCTCTGTCCGCGCGAACTAGAGTCTTAAAACGAGCAATGTGAGTGTGCTTGCCATTCGCTTCCGGTGTTTCGTTGATTCTGCGCGTAATCCTCTCGGACTCTTTCTCACCATACTGGCCTCCAAGTATGACCAATCAAGTGCTAAAAAAATGGCGTTAAACCCGCAACATTTAGCCTATTTTACTTCAGATGAAAGTTCCGTAATTCATTCGTTCGCCAAGGCCAGCCTCCAATGATGTCGTCATTTTCAACAACCACGCCTTTGACATGTGCACTGCCATCAAGTACATTCCCATCCACAGGTTCCATCGGAAACATCATCAAAGAGGAGACTTGCCTTAAAGGTATTGTCTCCGAGATACAACACCTATGCCGCCTTCACGATACGGCTTCACCCAGCGACCTATCAAGTCTTGGTCTTTACCAAAGACCGAGAGCTTTGGCTATGTCGCAGCATCACGCTGGTGCAATATTCTGACGCGTATATTTGCATTCACTGAGTACCGAGACTACCTCCTGACCCCGCGATAGGCTGGTCTCCAACTTATGCACGCTCCGGAGGTATTTGTACCAGAGCTGGACGAAGATACAGTGGTACCGAAACCGAACGTTGTGTTCGTGTTTCGTTGGCTACAGTCGCTCGCGCGTGGCATGCTTCTGCGCACATTATGCTAAAAACTTTATGCTGTAGTCGACGCGGTTTTTCGTTAATACACATGACCTCTGTCATTACCGCTACACCCCGGCGCAAAGGAATTAGTCAGCTATTGGGGAGTGTTCTTTGCAAGAGGTCTGATGAAAGCATTGTTTGCCTGATTGACTGTTTATTTGCAAAAACACAAAGAAAAAGAAAAGAAACGAGCAGGGGTTTATTTCTGGTTTGAACAAGGGCATACTCGTTTGCTTGTTTACGAACAGGTTCTGGCTAATTATATGTGCCTGTGATCTTTGCGGAAAAAAACTCTCTAGATCATTCTCCCAATTTTGTGAGCAAGAAGCTAAAAGACTATCCCAGTAAAGACGGATATGCATACTTTCTTCAAGTTCTTTGTGCATGGCCTTTGTCCGTCTCGTTTGGAGATGGTTTACGGTGCCCATAACGAGTACAGGAAAATCTTCAGCAGTTTCTGAATTTCTTCTTTGTTTTTGTGAAACAATTCCCGCACGGCAACCACCTCTGCGAAAAGAGATGATACACCCACTGGAATTGGCGACGATTTTCCCGAAAGCTCCTTAGCTTCCAACTGTGGCATTTTTGCCAGCAAGTATGCGTTGGAAAAGTCACTGCCACTTGCCGTCATTAAGAAAATATCCCTAATCACGCGAACCTGATTTTGTGCTCCAATTTTGCACTAATTGCCACCGCTTGTACATCATGCTCCTTTGGCTTCAAAATGTTCCTGGATCTGGTTTTCTGAAAGGTATGTTGCTTTGAGCATTTTGCTTGTCTCTCATGCTCTCTGATTACAAGCAATCAAGCAATAAACACGGCTACTGACTATAGATAGTTAGATTTTAATAGCCTTGCGATACAAATAGGTCTAGGCTTTCGTGCTTGTGACCTTAGACTTGTTTGCAGAACAAGTCAAAGAAAATAGGGTTCATGTGTCAGATAGGGTAACTTTTTCGTCTGTGCTTGTCCTCTCTGCTGGCCCTCTAGACCTCTTATGCGATGGGCCTGTCTTTCGCTCCACGAGGTCTGCTAGGTACATGATGTTGTATTAGGTCACAGTAGACCACAGCTTTAGTGACTCCCTTAGCCTTTCATCCTATTTTGAAGCTTTAAATTTTTTGGGCGCAGGCCTACGAACTCACTGCTCTTGCTGCTGCATTCGTTTCTGAATTTTTCAGCCACCTTTTTCTGTTGTCATTTTCAGGCAGAGCTACACTATGGATTTATATGGTGCCAAGACAAGGAGAGTAGAGAACCTTGCCTGCGAACTAGCCACTATAGCCGATCTGGGCTGATCATGTGTGAATCAAACTAACAGCTGGGTCCAACGCCTTAATGACTGAGCCACCACGGTCCTAAAACAGTTTAATAAAATAGTTAAACAGTTTTGTTTAAAGGCACGGGGGCAGGGTAAAAAAGATCATAACAAAGGAAAAAAGGATACTTTTGTCAAAAATACTGTTTTTTACAAATCTAAACAATTTCCATATTTTAAGCAATTTTTAAAATTCGTTTGAAAATGATTTTTACAATCAAAATAAAATTAAAGCATCAGATGCAAATGCCTTTTAAACATGAAATGCAGATTGTAAATAGGCTAAACCAAGAGACTATTCCCGTGCTTCGATATCAGAATGTTTTAAGGAAAAAATGCTAAAATGTTTATGTTTTTATAAAATGGAGGTGACTGACAGGTTGATATTATCACTCTCCACAGATTTTTAAAAGGTAGAAATTAAACATGTAAGACTAAGCTATTCTCATAAAACTTATCTTGATTAATGAAAGATTCTCCAAAGAAATGAAAAGAATTAGTCATGAAATCAAGAATTCATATGGAAACAGAAGCTACTGTAATTGACTACACACTATATTATCATTATCTACTTGCCATTTAACAGCTAATCTGATTGACTACACACAATATTATCAAGGTATGCATACCATTTAACGATTATTGTAATTGACTACACTCAGTATTATCCTTGTCTACTTGCCATGTAACAGTTAATGTCATTGGCTACACATTATATTAGCATAGTCTGCTTTCCATTTAATTGGCAGAGGTCGCAACAAATTTATAGAGGGAAAAGTTAATGTGACTCACTTGCAAAAGAATTTTAAAAAACCAAAAAATGTACATTATGTTTGTGTTTAATTGTGGGGTTTTTTAAAAAAGAAAGAAAACAGTAGTATAAAATGATATCAAAATTAATACTGAACTTTGCACTGTTATTCTTCAGGAAATAGAATATAATAACCTGAGATTCACAAATAAACTACTCCATTTGCCAGACTAAACCTTAATCATTTATAAAGGGTGCCATAATCCTTAAGATACCTGGGGACAAACATGAATTCATGCATAAAAAATCTAAATTTAAAAACATTATTCCAAAGTCTCAGAATAGCACTGAAAGTTCAGCTTGAAGTAGATATACCTATAGTTAGATAACCTTGAATTTGTGACAACTTTTAAGTTTCAATAATAATAACAACAGCAACAATAGTAATAATATTAATATTATTATTATTAATTCAGTCTGAATTTAGATAATGTGTTCAACGTGTCACATGTTTGGGAGGGCAGTATCCTTTGTCACATGACCTACGAAAAATAGCTTTGTCATAGATCTATGATGAATCCATATATACAAGGTAGATTTACTTTAAAAACAAAACAACATAAATATCAAAAGAAACCAGAATATAATGTATTTTTCAGGTTTAACTGGATACCCAGTTTGGTGCCATCTTGATTCAGTCAGGCTATAGAGCATACATTACACTTTGATGATTCTTCCGGTATGTTAAATTTAAGGAAATAGAAATACTGGACAATTATGGCGAACTGCAAAACGTATTTATCTCTCTTACTTTTCAATACACATGCTAGAGTTCTTTCGGCTATAAATGCCAATTTTTTCTGACTGAAAGTTAAGCTAAGAATGACCAGTGTTCAATTTTGAGGAGTCTTGAATCCTCTCAGGCCCTGAAAACTGGGAAGCTTACCAGTTTGACTGTTTATGGATAAAAATCTTGTACCAGTAGGAACCAAAACTTGTGTCTATTGATAGTCTCCATTTTATAGCAGCAACACCGCGTTATTCCAAAAATTTACTTATATCAAAACTACAAAATAAATTAATGTTAAAATGAAATAATTTTTATATATCCTTACCAATTTTGATTTCAACTATCGAGATTGGTTTGACAAATAATTACTTAAAGGGTGGCAACTATTTTTGATAGATACATACCTATTTTCTGCTTAACAATTTAAATAATCCCCAAGCATGCAAGAGGGGATTATGTAAAACAAAATGCAGATATTATGAAAATATATATCTACTGAAATAGATGCCCATTTTCAAGTCATTATTTTGATTTCAAACTCACAAAGCTTTCAGCTTGTATGCACAATAGAATTAATTTGATGCCATCATCTTGTTCAACAACTGCATGTGCACTCTTGCGATGACGATCTAGTGATATGTTCTACTGGGAGTTATTGTCGCTGGCACATGCTTCCAAAAATAACTATTATCAAAGATTTAAAAAATCCTTCATCTGCATCGGTCTAGAATAGGAAAAATTCCTCCTGAAGGTCAGACTTCTGCATCAGTCACACAGCTCTCTGATAATCGGGTGGAGTTTTCCTCTCCAACACCAATACAAAATGAAAGATTATTTTTCTCACATCTCTGAAACAAACTAACTGTTGACGTTAAAATGGCTTTGGGTGAATACTGGTGAAACTTTAAGAAAAATAAACATCTGTAGAAAATTAACTCAATCTAGGATAGCACATAAATAGTTAGGTTTACACTAAAACTTCAATGTAAAATTTAAATGACATTTAAACACATATTAGCTTTAAAATAAACAGTGGTTTAGAATGTCGTTATATACAGTGTACAGTGGTGCCTCAACATAAAGCTTCTCAGAATAAAGTCCCCTTTGTATAACACAGGCAAAGCCATGGTTCTGATTAAACTGTTACGAAGTTTACAATTTACTTGACTGTAGTTCTTGACTAATGAGAATCAATTATAATGTAATTTCATGTCATTAAACATTTATGTTTTTAACTGCGCTATCTTGTCAAACATTGATTAGGATAAAGTTTCGTTATAAGAAGTGAGATGTAGAGATGGAATGGCAATACACAGTATCAAAACTGTACTGAAGATGCTTTGTACATGATACTACTGTGAACAGGTAAAGAAAAGGTCCACTCTTACCTTTTCATTAAACGTGACAGTAAAATAAACAAAACAAACAGCAAAAAAAAGTAGTCTAGTCTTCGATTCAGATTTGATACGGAACTCTGGAACATCTCTCAACCATTTTTGTTAAGTGCGAAAATTAACCTCAAAAAAGTGGTAGTGGGAACACACATTAGTTTGATAGGTTTGATGATTCGCCTCTGGCGGAGTGTACCTCACATGTTGTAACAGAAAAGGCCAACTATATTCCGATTGTGATTTTGTTGCCTTCCTCTGCCATGTTGTCATGTTAACAAAATTAGTTCTGATTATGGATGTCAGTGGTCGTGAATTACATCAGAGGTTTCTTTCTCCACTCAACGGAAAAGGTCGAGGATATTCTGATTGTACCCCTATCGTTGTTCTAAACATGAAAGGGCAATGTTACACACATAGAAATGTGAGAAAAATATTTTCCTCACTTCTTTGTACATGGACACAATAGGGTTTGAAATCAGGATGTAGGGGTCTCAAATATGCATTAAAGTTGTGCTTTCGTTTGAATTGGAAAATACGTTATGAAAAATACAAAATAATGTATGTTTTATTTACCAGTTTAGTGAAAAATGCTTTTTCCTCACTTAGATATTTTAAAAAGACTTGGTATAATTATAACTGGTAAGAATTTTAAAGTTATATCGATGTGTAAAATTTGATAGTCCTAAATATAACAGCTTCCATTTCCTGGTGTAACGAAGAAACATACACACAAAATATACAAATATGAGAACAAATGTACATAAAAACTGTTGAAAACAACAAATATTAAAAATGCCATATCCTGTCCAAATTTGTGGAAAAATACTAATTCATTTAGTCAATGCTGCATGGAGTGTAGAAAGACATGCAGTTCTTATAAAGTGTTCAAAACATGTTAAATCGAGGATGCGTTCCATTAAAACAGATGAATCCGGGCAAATTAGAATTCCAAGTATCTATGGTCATTCAGAGTCTCACAATGTCCTTAAACTTTACTGAGTAATTTCTTCTGTGACTCATCCACTTGTATATTTATTTCGATTGTTTCTTTCATCTGGAATTTTTTTCTGAAAGAAACAAAATAATATAAAAAGATTATCTTTATGTACAAAAGCAAATTCTGAGTCATACACAGTTTTGTTTTTGTAAACATAAATCAACACTTTTGAGGAATAGAACCACTGAAATTGTGAAAGAAATTAATAAAAGCTGAGTGAATAAAAGTTGTCAATCATAAATGTGAAGTCCCCCAGATTGTCCGGTAGTCCGTTGATTTCAGACCCCATCTTTTGATTTACCGATTTGCCTACAAAATCTCCCCAAAATAAAAAAATCTGCCAAGTATAGGTATTTCCTGCTAAAGCAACATCTGCCAAGCATAGGTATTTCCAGCTCAAACAACATTCAGTGGACTCTTATGACAATCGTAATTCATCAATCAAGTGGTTATCAACCTAACAACCAATCAAATCGCTGCTCGTAACATGCACTCATTCAAGTTGACTAATTTTCAATCTAGCTAATTTCCTTAGTTTCGGTACGATATGCCCTTTCACATTTAAATTTATGACAAAAATGATCATTACGCTAATCTCCCTCATTTGGGCCCAATCTTCCTGATTGTGAACACTCCCTGATTTAGTCCCAAAATATTTGGCATGTATGGTCATTATCTGGTTAATGTTAAAGTTGGTACCTTAAATTTGTTAAAAGTCATTGCCCCTCACAAATGAGATCGTATTGAATAAGGCTGACAAAATATGACAGAACCACGCTTAGAATCCATCCGAAATATAAGCATCTCCATTGCACTTGGCTAAAATTAAAACATATAACATTTAACACATTATTTACCACCCCACCCCCCATAATACCATCCACTCCGATCTCCTTTTATCAACATACAGGTAATGACAATAAGAATCTTGGTTTTATGGTATTTACTGCCACATAACCATCATGTCTTATGGTATTTACTGCCACATAACCATCATGTCTTATAGTATTTACTGCTAGATAACAGTCATGTTAACATATTTTTCAAGTATAAACTGCTACATAAACAATCATATTATCATGCATTCACCAGGATATTCAGACTACTCTCATGTTTGCTTCTTACATAATATACAAGTATTCCCCTCTTGCAAGATGAACATTCAGAATTGTAAATGAGATAGGAATGCTTTTTCCATAGGCCATTATGGGTTAACAGTATAAAGAGTGCACCACACAAAAATTGTTTACTATTCTCCCCTGGGACTTTTCTCTTATTTTCTGCTTGTTCTACATAATCATTTAACTAATATTTTGAGTGGCTGAGAGTTGAAAATACCGCAAAACGCCCACATGGAACTGGATTATTGCCCCAAAAGGAACACATACTTTGCTTATGAATACTGGTTCAGCCTGCACAGATGGTTTACTTACATTCCAAACCTCTCACTATCTTCCATGGTTTCGGGAAGTTTCTTGTTCATGGTTTCTGGCAGAAGAAGACAAAGGAGTCCCGCCACCACACCCAACACACCAAATATAACCAGAGGGTGTGCTTTTCCATACTTCCCACCTATAAGTTCACCCTGAAATGCAAATATGAAAACATGAAGTAGGCCATGCCTACCTTATTGGAACCTGTACAAGATTTTACTAAAATCTAATGAATAGAACAAATGCGACTTATATCTTTGACCATATCTTGCACATCCCTGTAGAGATGTAGTTCGGAAAGTAAAGAGGAAGTAAAAATATTATAAAAATTGGAATAAGTTTGTGGTTTTAATGCCATATTTCAGCACATGATATGCTGTACATGTCAGCCAGTATGCATGGTGCAGGAGGAAGCCAGGAAAACCCCGGGAAGAACCACCAGCCCATGGGAAGCTAATGGCAAGCTTTATCACATACCCATGGTGAACAAGTTGGATTATCAAACCGAACTTGGACAGAGGTGAGATATCAGTGATTTGTAAAGGCAAACGCCTTTGACCATTTGGCCACCCAGGGCCCCGCTTAAATAAGTAAAAAGATTTCTCGTAAAATACAATGACGGTAAGAATGTGTGTGTATGTGTGTGTATAAATAACACAATAATAATCAAACATATTTGAGGGTTATAATTCATTTCTGGCATGAAACTAACCCACATATATTATTATATTGCACATGTGAAGAATCCTTGTAAAGCAGTCTATACATTCCTGACAAAATCTGTAGAAATAAACTGAGCTGTCTGTTGCTGTTAACCAATTCCACATGAAACAAATCATAGTGAACTCTTTGTCAGTTACAAAAGATCCTTCAAATATTATTAAATACTCTCCACAGATGGTGGGTGTTTGTGTGGAATGCAGTTTTGAGGCAATCTGCACCATCACCGCTAAATAAGTACGTAAGTTATCTGATGATTTACTATCCATCCAGTTTCAGATATTATCTCTGCGCCAACCAGGTTGGAGGACTCATCATTATTTTGAGATTAACAATATAGCTCTAGACTCATGGACTCATTACTTTGTTTATTTTCGTGGCATCCTAAGATCAGAATAATATATGTTTTGATTGTAACTGAAACTAAGTAAAATTCTTTTCAAAAAGATGCATTGACATGTGGTTTTGCAAAAGATAAAATTGGCACTGCCTATGATCCATTTTGGTTGTCAAATCTACAGTTTCAGGTACATAGTTTTGCACTTTTTGAAGTTCTTCAATTTCGTAGGTCAGTAAATCTTGCACATAGTCTGCAATCCCATAATACCTGCATAGAAGTGATCGGTTTTTAAAAACACCCGAACTTATGAAGTTTAATTTTTAGGTTGTGAAAGTAGGAAAACCTGTATGTGGTTTCAAATAAGTTGTGAAAATAGTTACCCTAAACCAAAAAAGAGGTAAGTAAGTGCTTCATTTCCAATCAACTGAAGGGTAATATGCAAAATATGCATCTATCTTAATACCGTATATACAAATTTTGTGAACGGGAAATTGGGAAAAACACTACAAGGCGAAACATCATTCACTTTTCGATTCGACATTCACATTTTATCCATAAACACTTTGCCGACCTGTAATTAGTGATAATGATACGTCACATTTATGCTTAATGTACCACACTGGTTGAAAATCTAAACATGGAACATACCGATTTGGCTATATAGGGTGCTACCATAATTCCGATACGAGCAAAGCAGGAACTTGCACCCATCCCAGCATTCCTTACAACAGTTGGCAGCAGTTCCGCTGTATATATATAAACTAAGGCAAATCCTGCTGATGCTCCAATCTTTCCAATTATGGAAAGAACAATAAGTAGTGGAGACAATGCTGCAAAAGAGAGGACACATTTGCCAGTGTTGTTGTTAGTTTTGTTTGAAGTTATTTGTTGTTGCTGTTGTGTTTATACAGTAGTAGTAGCAGTATTAAAACCTGTATTATTATTATCATCATATGACCATTATCATCTATGGCTCTTGCATATAAAATTAATTAAACTTATCATATGATTTCTAGTTTTCACGATCCATACTTAGGTTATGATATTTCCTTGAAGATGTGTTTCTCTAAAAAGCACACAAAGATAGAAAAAAAAGTCATATAACAGTTATTATTTTGCAACTCTTACTTACATTCATCTCCATACAGTATGACAAATAGAGTGCAAATACAAGCCAAACCGCCAATGACCATGCAAATGCATTGCGACAGTCGCCGTCCAATACGATCTACTAATATGAAACAAATGGTGTAGCCGGGAAATTCTGCGCAAGCCATTAGGAAAAAATTCAGATAATAATTTCCTCCCAAATTCTCAACGTTCATCACTACTCCATAGTAAATCATGCAAACAACAAACCTGAAAAATAAAAGTAATCAAACTGTATTACACTGTGTGAAAGAAAATGTGACTGATAATATATTGCTTAGTTTTTAAAGGATGACTCATCATAGAATTCTAGTCCTAAATTTAAACAGTTTTTCCCACCGATTTGTACTTTTGTGTCTGTAAGAGAGAGAGAGAGAGAGAGAGAGAGAGAGAGAGAGAGAGAGAGAGAGAGAGATGTTTTAAAGCTGATAATGAAGTTAAGGGCTTAAAAATTACACCAGATAAGTTACTTGAGATCGAATGAACTACAAAGACATCCTTTCATCCATCCATCTAAATATACATACATACATACATACATACATACATACATACATACATACATACACAGGCAGAAGTGGTCAGTATACAGACAGATTGATAGCTTGGCATATGCACATAAAGACAGACAGAAAGTGTCGGTAGATTAAGATCGAGAGAGGAGAGAGAGGGAGAAAGAGAATACTTACCAATTAAAGAACATTATTAACACCCTTGGAAGAAGAATTTTTGATGTAAACATTCTGAGTACTGATACATTTTCGTTCTTGGGACCTGCTGTCTCCTCCTCATCAAATAAGTTTTCAGTCGGTAGCTCAGTTTTGTTCACCTTTGCCACTCTTCGCATCAGTGCCTCTGCCTCCTCGACCCTTTTCTTACTGAGAAACCATCGAGGGGACTCAGGCATCAGCCTACATGTTAATACAATACATAAATATAAATCTACATATATCTACATACACATGCAAAACATAATAATAATAATAATAATAATAATAATAATAATAATAATAAAATAATGATAATAATAAAAATAATGATAATAATAATAACAAGATGGATTTAGTACTTTAGAAGTTCTAAGTGCTTTACGATATTAGATAACACATAAAAGCATACAGCATGGCAAGATTACAAAAACAAACACCCTGAAATTACAAAACAAAAAGATGCTGACATTAAGGAAACAACACTATTAAGTTATTAAATCTGTTCTTGTAGTCGAAAATAGAAAGGTTTTAAGAGCACTCTTGAATGAGATCACAGTGTCTTTGTGTCTCAGATCAATGGGCAATTCATTCCACGTAGCTGGGCCATGGTACACCAAAAAACATCAGTATCATTTCACTTTAACAGTCACAGGGAACAGTGCAACTGCGCATGTCGGAATAGAAGCATAAGTTTCCAGATGAGGTACGCACATGGGTGAGATCAGGTAGGTATAGTGGACTGGAGCATGTCATCAAAATGTAGCATAGTGACGGAAGCAGAAGCCGCAGACAGGATTTGTGTTCTATTTACCTGTTTAATCCATGTAACAGGAAACAAGCTGCTGCTACTTGTAATAGTCTGAATGCCTAACAGTTTATATTTCTGACCCATGATTTCCATAATAATTACTATCCTTATGGTTCAGCTGTTAAAACTGATCACCGTCTGACAACCACACAGTTAAATTTACCATGTCACTACATATTTTAGAGTTTCAGAAATTATTTGCAAACCTTTTGCCAATTTCATTGTGTGCCATGAAAGAACATCGGATTTAACACAATGCTAGTCCTTTTCCATAATAGAGAATTTATATTTTTTTCTTATATGGTTGTGCTTTCATTACAATGCATGGTACAACGAATTTGAGTTACACGCAGATTCAACAATATACGGAGAAATAGTAGGTCAGAATCAATGTTATTGTTCTTAAATGTTTTCAGAATGGCAATTATAGGAGTTTAATGTTATCTTTTCTACGATCATCGTGGTATAAAGTACAAGTTGCCAAACCCCAAAGCTTACACAATGCCCTTTGGATGTAATTGCTGTTTCATTTGGCAACTGACAAAATATGCAGCTGTGTGAAGAAACAACGGAAAAAAACGAAAAGTAAAAAGAACACAACCTTATACTCTCAATTCCCGTTGATTCTCCATGTAGTCCTCTCCTGTATGGCAAAGCGCCCAGACAGTAGACGAAATATGCTTACATGACTTTTTCATTTAGGTCTTTCATTTTTCATATTAACTTGTTTGGTTTTGTAAGATATCTCATTCTTCTAGACATCTTGCTGCTAAACTTGGTTTAACACCCATTACGGCTAATGTTCTTTGTTATAAATCTGCCGAGTATAAGTGAAGGTCAATTTACTTTCATAGTTTTTTAGTTGATGATAAGCTCTAGTTTAAAGGTTCATACAAGAAAGAGTCTATAAGGCATTAACGGTATAAATTAAGGCAGATAGCAACACATTCTAGTGGAGCGTGAATTTTGGGAAGCAAGATCATGCAGAATACTTACCACCAGTATGACATGTAGAACACACATGGCACCGCCATTGCCACCTGGATATATACCCAGTCCCTGAGGAAGTAAGAAACACCAGCCAAATAAATAATACCCGCTGCGAAGGCAAACTGAAATCCCGTACCCGGAATGACTCTTTTACTCGGACCAACAAACTCAACCACTGTAAAGAGATATAATAATAATAATAATAATAATAATAATAATAATAATACAAGGATACATTTGGTTTAACAATTGGAAAAACAAATGATCAACGTGTTTAATAATACACTATTTCTTGCTGTGGGCCATCATACAGTCATGGTACTGGCGAACGACTGCGATGAACGTATTCAGGCAGCTAAATTTTGCCATGATCTTCCAAAGTCCACTCTGCTGACTGTGTCTAACACCTTGCTCAGGTCAACAATGGTTGTGAAGAGGTCTCTGTATTGCTTCCAGCATTTCACCTGTAGTTGTTGTGCAGCGAATGCCATGTCGATTGTCCCATAGCCTGCGCAGAAACAACCCTGGTTTTCTGATAGTAGACCCTGCTCAAGACGGTGAATGAGGGAATTGAGCAAAACACGAGAACTATCTAATGCCAGCGATTGATAGGAGGGAGATTCCTCTGTGGTTGTTGCAGCACTAACGGTTTCCCCTTCGCTTGTG
>JAECUM010035953.1:0-36418 GCA_016617855.1 Megalonaias nervosa
TCTTTCGATGATATCAACAGCATTAATCTGCCGATCGTATCGGCTGTTGATGTAAATACTCTTACTCCAGTTCCAACTTTTTCAAGGCGAAAATAATCGTAATTTTCAAGTCAACTTTGAAAGCTTATTCCTTCATCAGTTTTATTTTTAAATCTCTTTACTGCGTTCTTAATAACACCTGCAATAATTTTATTTCTGTAGGTGTCCTCTTATTTATGAAGATCTTGGACTTTTGTAACTATGTTCATTTTATTGTAAGCTCGATCACCGGCGTATATAATAGACTCTTGTTTTCTAATTAGTGCATCGTATCTGTCTTCTACCCAATTTTCAATATCATTAACGTTAATGTTGTAGTTTTTAAAAAGATTATTGTATTCCCAATCTGCTATTTTAACTTGCGCTCGCTCTAGAATAAGTATTCTTTCTCGCTCAATATCTGATACAACCGCCTGATGGCCAATATCCCCTGTCACAGTTGGCTCTAATGTTTCTTTTCGTCTAGCTTCACTTGCCATAGCTGGCTCTTGTTGTCTCTCCGTCACAGTTGGCTGTAACTTTTCTGTGATTTGATATGGATTATCAATTAACCGATCTAGTTCAGCTTGTCTGGCAGTTGGGTCATCTATATGCGCCACAAGTGGCATGGCCAGTATTCGTTCATAATATATTTCTTTTGCTTTGGTGCTCAAAATACTAAGGTGATGAGTGTACCTGCTTTTCTTTATTTGATTAATGGCTTTAATGTAAAGATCGGCGATAATACTGTGTCGGAATTTTTTGAAATACTTTCGTGGTAATTTTCATTTTCTGGCATTACTTCTTTGATATATTTCTGACTTTCTTCCGCTATCTCCGTTAACTTTTTTTAATTTTTTCATCAGCGTTGTATTATTTCTTTAAAATCTCGTTTACTATTGAATCCTCGAAATTGTGTTCTTCGTTGAATAACTTGTACTCGCCATTGCTTATTTTGTTGTTTATACTTTCTAGAATCTTCTCTGTCTTGAACATCCAATCCATGCTCTTTTCTAAAAGCTTCATCTTTCTCACGCATCTCCCTTAAAGCTTTATCAGTTTTACTTTCCGTTTCTTCTTCTTGTTTTTTTTTTTTATATCCTCCATCATCATCTCATCCAACCTTCTTCCCGTTGGCCCAACTGTCACCATCTGCGATAATCTTCGTTCAAGTGTTAACGGATCACGAATCAACCGATCTCTCTTAGTTTGTCTTCTGCCAGGATCAACCATATACTCTGTAAGTGCCTTAGTCAACCTTCTTTTTTGTTTCTTCCTCAGATCTTGCAATAACGTTTCCAGTAGCGGTTTCTTGCTGTTCTTTAATTAATCCAAGTAAACCTTTTTCCTGTAATTTTTTAAGTTCGACTTCCGATAGCGGTAAAGTTTCAGGTTGTTTTCCAAGTAAAGCCTCAGTAACTGGTTTCAAAGCTCTAGCTGACTCCTCAGCGGCAACTACTTGTCCACGTCGTGCTTCTTGAACTTTTTTCCTAAATTCTGCATGAAGACTGAGCAATTTTTGTTTTTAGATCTTCTATATATTTTCTGTACTTTGCTCGTTTATCCATATTATTATTCAATAACAGTTTGATAAAACTTTACTCTAGATACTTTTCAATACAGCAGCGGAACATTTTTTTTTTAGATCATGTGCAAAATTATCGAATAACAAGAAATTATATTTATCTTTCGTTGCCTTATGATACAGTTCAATAAATTTATCTTCTGTTACGTCACCACATTGCTTGTTTGCAATATTTCTGACGTCAACGTTGTCGAGTCCGGGAAATAATATAAAGCAACCAGTATTTCGTCTAATAAATTTATCGACGTTGTAAAATGCCTGAGCGAGATAGACAGTTACATTTTTTATTACGTGACAGTGAAAAATAAGATCTTATTTTATTCGTCTCTTCATTGTTAAGTGGAATATCATCAAAAACAACTATCTTATGCTCATCTGAGTCAAGTTGATTAACTGGAAAAAGTTCCTCTGGTGGTCTAATAATAAAAAAATCTTCACCAGCCTCAAGATCATCACGAAGCTTGTTATTGTATTCGCTCAATAATTCGTATTTATCCTGCTGTGGATTAATTGTGTAAATATAAACTCTGTCGTAGTTAAAATTATCGCCTAGCAGTAAATTCATCAGCAAATTTGTTTTCCCCGAACCAGTTCTCCCAACAACGAGATAATGACAATCTGGCCGATCATTGTTGTGTTTATGTTGCACCAGCCGTTCTGTGTCAAAATTTAATATCGACGATGGCTTTGCCATTGTTATAAACTAAGTTCATATAAAATTGTCATACAATAAACAAATAATGAGCTATTATACGAAATTTGGAACAACGTTAGGAGATTCGTCGGCTGTAAGTACAACAATAACAAATGGCAACATTGACTTATCAGGCTACTTGAAAAAACTGGCGATGCAATGACAGGAAACCTATTTATGTCAAATCAACCAATATTAGCTTCAGAAACAAATTATCCGCCAATAAATGTTGCTGATACACAAGCTGTTAAATATGCACAACTTAAATCCGTCGACAATAATAAACTATCATTGACACGAGTAACTTTAAGCGGTAACTTAGATATATCAGGAAAAAAATCATAAGTTTGGAGACCGCGTATCCACCAGCAAACTTAAATCAAACACAAGCTGTAAGTTATTTACAGCTGAATTATGTGGATGACAACAAGCTTGACAAAACCGGTGGAACGGTTACAGGTAATATTAACATGTCGAGTAAAAGAATTATTGGGTTGGAAACTGCGTATCCACCAGCAAATGTTGATAATACACAAGCTGCAAGTTATGCGCAACTAAAATCTGTTGACGATAACAAGCTTAATAAAGCTGACAACACATTGACAGGTAACCTGATAATGAGCAATAACTCAAAAATAACTGGATTACCGACAACCTCGCCACCAGTTAATGAGACTGATGCTATTAGCTATGCTCAGTTAAAAGAAGAACTCACCCCGTATTTAAAACGATCCGGTGGACCAATGTCAGACAATATAAATATGAGAAACAATACAATAACGACGACATATGTTCCAGTTAACCCTATTGATCTGACAAATAAAGCGTATGTTGATAGTCTATCTGGTGGTATAAAACGAACCAAAAATAATGTTGGGTATATTCCAACACTTTTTAAGGCAACTGATAACCGAGTTGGGTTTGAGGTAAGCGCATCATCACATTATCCTGAAAATTACCCTCATTACGCTTTCTCTGATAGACAAGAATGGACTACTAACGGAGAAGTTGAAAACTTTTGGATTAAACATAAATTTCCCATTGCAGTTGCTATATGGCAATTTCATTTGCGCGGTCGATTAAGCTCTAGTGTTGGTCGAATTTATAATTGGCGATTGGAAGGATCAAACGATGATATCAACTGGGCAACATTATATAGCACAGAGAACACGTATATTTCAACAACACAATATTTTACAATTCCGACAGAAAAGACAGTTAACAAGTACTTGTACTTTCTAGTTTATGTTGTCGCTGCTGAAAGTCTGTTTCCGGGATAAACAGCATTTCAAATATACACGCTCGACGATCAATTTTAATCTAATGCTATAAAGTAATGTCAGAACCACCAATTATAACCATTGCAAGAGAACTTTTTATGATAATATTTTTAACCCCTAAAAGATGTTGGAAACGAATCACTACAATTACAATGATAAATTCTCCATTATCAGAAGAAGAAAAATTTTTTTTTAGTGTTATGTATATGCGAGGACCACAACTAATAAAAGCAATAGAAAACTTTGATATTATAAGCAGATACTGTCATCCTGACGATTGTCTAGAAGAACAAAAACAAGTTGAAATCATGTTAAAAAAATATTGCTTGAGCTTGATTTTAAAAATATTGATTTGATAATGCGATCAGGCTTATTAAAAGCACGAATAGCACAGGAGGAAAAACGATAACTATAATAGTCTCAACAAACTAGCGGAATCTAGGATAACAGGAATAAGAAGGAAGAAGAAGTTATACAATAGTTTTTTTAAAACCAGAAATTTTTAATTATCTCGGTATGTACTACCACGACAAGGAAACCCTAGTTAAAATCGTTACCATGACAGCTGATACAACGCTAATTATAAAAGTATACTTGAACGCAATTCTACCAATGATACGTAGAAAACTCGAATTCGATCCGATTACTGTTGACAGATCTCTAAAGATAATCAAAGATCTTGACGATAAAATTAGTTATCTCAGTGATGATAAGCGAGAAAAATTTTTTGAAGAAGTAGCACAAAGTTGGAAAAAAAGATTAATTCTTATTACGACATAAGTGAAGAAGATGATGTTCTACTTCCATCGCTCCAGCGCCCTAAACAACTGTCATTACGACATTATTACAATGAAATCGAGAACATACTCACGAAACCATACGAAAAATTAATGCAGAAAGTAGCTTCTCTTATGAGTCTTGTCGTAATTTAAAGAGACAGGCTCCGAATAGTAATGCTAGTAAATTTTATAGTCGCATACGCAATCATTAGTCAATATCTTGTCCTCAAAAATTTCACGTTCGCTCAAATAAGCTTGGTATTAGGGTTTATTGATGAAACAGAAAGAGAATACGGTATTTGGTAAATTAAACATATTTGTACGAATTTATAGCAATAGACCAGTTTGATTCCTACAGTTGGTTAAAGAAAAATGAGGTACTAACAGATGAACGATATAGAGATACTTCATCAGATGTTTATGACAAGTACAGAGATTTTATAGCTGATCCAAACAATAATAAGTTTCGTGAATTTCTTGATTCGATTGTTGGTGCTAGAACTTTTACTATTGTATAAAAATTGTAAGCAAATATTGTATGATGAAAAAAACAGATCATCGATTTCAATTATATTTCAGATGAAATTCCAAAACAGGATGTTGACGCACTAATGCAAATATTACAAATTTTATCATAAATACCTCTGGTGTGTAAAACAATGTGATAAGTATTACAGTAGAATAGTTCGAGTAATATCATATTTACCATTGCTCATGACAAGCTCTGGTATAATCTCAAGTGGAGCATCATTAAACTCGTTTTTATTAATAATATCTGGTGTTGGTGTTTCTCTTTCAACAGCGTTTAAGAAAATTGAGCCTCGACTTGAGACCAACAAAAAAAAAAAAAATGCTTGTAAAACAGCAAGTATCACTTATAAAAAAATTACTTGATAAGATACGATCTTATTTGCGAGGCGTAAAATATGATATGGACGATTTAATACGCGAGTTTCGTATTATTGACAGTATGTTAACACATATTCTGTCAATGAGAGTCAGCAGGTATGAAAAAGATTATCATAAAATATGGTTATGTTAGTAGTAATAGTAAATGAGTTGTTTCTAAGAGACCCCTTTACCCCGACGAAACATATTTTGTCAGAAATATGATATAAAGCCTTATCATGTGAAAGTCATTATTTTGAGCTAGAAAAGGCTGGTGATAAAATGTTAACATAGAAGCGTTTTGGAGGGGGAAGGGGGTCTCTGAGATAGAAACCTCATTTACTATTGCTACTTTTATTTCAGCCTCCTTCTTTTACATCCTACATCCTACACCTGTTAATTAATATCACTGGGCTGTGGATCAGTCAAAATGGCGTGTGGGTTAGTAGGTGTGCGGTATTTGATAGTAAATAACTGGGTATTGAATGATATATCACTGGGTTTAGGACAGTAAATCAACGAATATAGTTCAGTAGGTGTAGTTTTAACATTCAATTTCCCGTGACACCCAGACAGCCCCATGATGTTAATCATAAGGATGTTTTTAACATTACATTTCCCGTTTTCCGTCAGACGGCCCTATAATGTTAATCCTATGAACAACTTTAACATTACATTTCCCATCTTTTTCCCAGACTGCCCCATACAATTAAATGTATGGAGATTTTTAACATAAAATTTCCCATATTGTCCCCAGACTGCCCCATCAAATTACTCTTATGTACCTTTTAAACATTACATTTACCTACCCTTGTCACTACAAACGCACAACATTGCCTAATGTTAAATTCCAATTGTTCCTATAATCGCCAGTCAGGTTAAATCTATGGACATTTTTAACATTATATTGGACCTTCCGATTGTTCCTATAACGACTCGTCAAGTTAAATCTATGGACATTTAAATATTGCATTCGACCTTGTCCACGAACATGGCGGCCTAATGTTAATTTTCTATTTTCGCCCAAGTGGCTCCATATACAACTCCTATTTTATTCATTTATTGATACAAGCAACAATCTGACACTTTCGCATACAATTATTGGTCTAAGACATATCCAGAATGTGTACGGACATATTTAGCGACACCTTAATGTTATCTGCCAAAGAATATCTCACGTACCTGTTTGTCCAATCACCTTGCAATTGAAGTAATTGCCTGGAAAGTTTAAATGAAATGCCAGGAGCTCCCCTTCTCCCTCCTTCGTCTAAAACTATGGGATAAAATTGTAAGGGTGCTGTGCCTGTAGACTTAGTAAGTTCTCTTAATTTACATGGAAAATTGTGGCATGTGATAACCTTAACCCACTGAACCGGATTTGAACTGATAAGCTGGTCAATCGGAGTACCCTGGATTTAGAGTACACGTTTAATTTTAAGAAAAGACCGGACATAATCTTTAACCTGGTATGGACATGCGAGGGAGTATTAAAACAGGTTCACCAAAGTAAATAGTACCTTTTTGACCATATATAAAGAATAAAAATAAATTCTCATTAATAAATGAGAAACAAACGGCATTGTCCACCAGAACGTTTTCCAATGTATTATTTTTACATGCTGATGACAGGAAAAGCTCATCTTAATCTTGTTTGTCCAAGTAACCCCGAATACATTTGAAATAAAAAAAAAAAAAAAAAAAAAAAAAAAAAAAAAAAAAAAATTCATCTACATGATTCTGACTCAAGACTCTCGGAGACTCTGACTTTGAATTGAAATTAACCGACTGCTTTTGGAAACACATTTCTCAGAGACTGGCTTAAATAATCATGATCCTACATGAACCAAAAAGTTATGTTTTCACAAAGGACAAGAATTCGTTTTCATTATAAAAAAAATCTGGCCTCATAGCTTGACACAAAACACAATAGACAGCAACAAGTGAGCATTATTATTGCAACATTTCCCAGCCATTTTTGCTGAATGTTCGCAATGTGTGCGTCTGAAGAAAGGATTCAATGTGGTGCAGACGCTCCTCTAATTGCATTTGGAAACTTCCTTATACAGGGGTGGAAGCGTTTTCCACCATACCGAATCATTTATAATCCCATCATGAAATGTACGTTTTCAGCGTCTTTCAGAATGTTTATCTCTTGCAGCCAATTCCAAAGTCTTCATTCGAAAATCTGAACTGGTCTCACGCAAGCTGCAACAATGTGAAGGTTAACCTAAGGGACATAATCTCTTTCAGAGTAAACCGTTGCCAAGAAGAGCACCAAGTAATTATCCCATCTGATCCTCTAATGTTAGCCCGACTGCATTAAATAATAGCCATATGAATCACCATTCTGTTTAGGTGGAAACGATCTTTAAAGAGCGCCTCATCAGATCCACGATTTCGAATTATCTCCCCTATATTGTAATAGATTTGAAAAGCTGTCCTATTCCTCAGCACATGTCCAATCGTCCAAATATTTCAACACTCCTACACTATGAGAAAGAGTATAAAAGCGATTACATTTGTCAATCGTTGACAAATATTAACATCAAAGAGTAAACCCAATGAAAGCTTGCTTTCTCCAGGAAAAAAACCAAAAGACAGCAAGTGATGATCTCGGTGTATCTGTCAGAAAGCTCGTCTCTGGTCATGTTTAAAAAACAGGCAGAATCGACTCTTTGTATGATAAAAACTACAAAATCTTCGCTTTTGGGAAAACAATATTCACAGAAACACCTCCGTATTTGCATTTGTTAATGTGACTATTTATTGATTCAGCTTCTGGGTAGCTAGTATCCAATATAATTCTTCTCTCTGTACATTCTTCCTTTATAACAATATTGAGGGGAGCTAATCTACATGGTTCTTTAGCACAATATTGAGGGGAGCCAGTCCACATGTTTGTTTGTTTTTTAAGCACAATATTGAGGGGAGCTAACCTACGTGGCTTGCAAGAATGGGTTAGATCTAATAGAACCTGAAATAACGCCTTGCTTATTTTGTTTACCGAAACATTCGTGAGCATGATTGGCGTACTGTCTTGTACCGTTGTGGTTTCGCTTCCTGAAAACCGTTGCAGAACTTTCTATTCAGAAATGTATTTGATTTCGAAAATTCTAGGCTCTTCAAACTATACCACTGATATTTATCATTAGAGTAATAGAAAATCTCGTCGCATTCTAAACCTAAACCATCTTGCAACAGAGAAACAAACGTTTATCATCGCACCCAACACGAAAGCCATAATGTAACAGAAGAACAAATGTTTATAATCGCATCAGATACGAAATCTATATTGAAACATAAGAACAAACGTTTATCATCGCATCCTATACGAAAGCCATATTGTAACAGAAGAACAAATGTGTAGCATCGCATCTGCTAGGGAAGTCATACTGAAACGGGAACAAACGTGTAGCATGGCATCTGATACAAAAGCTATATTTTAAGATAGGAAGAAACTTGTAGCATCGCATCCGATACAAAAGCCATATTGTAACAGAGGAACAAACTGTCGCCTCGCATCTGATACGAAAGCCACATTGCAACACAGTAACACATGTTTATCACCTTAATGTGTCAGCTGCGTTATAAAAATTTATTTGTTCAATACATGTGTGCAAATGAATCTCACAAAATTCAGAGTTAAGCAAACTGGAATAAATTACTGTATCAGAAGTACTAATGTAAAATCCACACTTCTTTGTAATGAGTCAATAGGAGATAGTTCGCAGATTCCATGGGATTTGTGACCCAAAAGGTAACTTTTGATTTAAAGTATAGGCCTCAAATGTATGTCTTTTTAATTTATTTTCTTTTGTGCTTTTAGTAGGTGTGGGGTAGGGTGGGGAGGAAGCACTCAGACACTGTACTGTTTGTTTTGCCGGTAATATTTGTCAAGTTATTTGAGGTCATTTGGAAGTTTAGGATCAAAAGGATGTGCTCTTATTACCTTCTCCTTCAACCATCATGCAGCACGTATATGGTAAAAGATACTATTCAAACGTTTGACAATTGACAGATGTTCTATACATTCAAGAATCGATTTCTTTTATACATGGGGCAGAAAATTACATCCGACTCATCTATATTAGTGACAGAAAGTGCCTCTCTAAAGAGTTTGAAAGACATTTCTTTCCTTTGTCAAATTTGAACGTATTTTTATTTATTTTTCTTTTTTATGGGGGGGGGGGAAGAAAGTTCAGTTTCTCGTGGATTATCTGCCCAAATCAGTAAGCCTAATTTAATTTACCTAAGCAAAGCTGCGTACAAAGCCAATAAGGCCTCACACTCACAAACGCTACTGTACTAAAGAAAATATGTGTACAAAGCCAGTAAGACCTCCCACTCATAAACATTACTGTACTAAGGAAAAGCTGCGTACAAAGCCAGTAAGGCCTCACACTGCTAAACATTACTGTACTAAGGAAAAGCTGCGTACAAAGCCAGTAAGGCCTCACACTCATAAACATTACTGTACTAAGCAAAGGTGCGTACAAAGCCAGTAAGGCCTCACACTCACAAACATTACTGTACTAAGCAAAGGTGCGTACAAAGCCAGTAAGGCCTCCCTCTCACAAACATTGCTGTTCTAAGGAAAAGCTGCGTCCAAAGCCAGTAAGGCCTCCCATTCATAAACATTTATGTACTTAGCAATTGTCTTCAAAACGTCGAGTCGAATGTCTAATCCAGTGATGAGTTCAATTTCTCTAGAAACATAGTTTCAGAAGATCATCAATTTAACACCTTGAGTAACATACTCATAATGGAGTGAATTTTGAGAGAAACTCCGAACATTTTGCTTTATCGATGGCTGTAGGACCCATGTCTGGTTTATGTTCTCCTTTTTAATATTATTTTCCTTTGTATTCTGAATACAATATGAAGAAGAATTGACCCTCATCTTCATCCCTATCAGATCACCCCTCAGCTTCATCCCTATCAGATTGTCCATCCTATCAGATCGCCAATCAGCTTCACCCCTATCAGATCGCCCATCAGCTTCATTCCTATCAGATCGCCCCTCAGCTTCATCTCTATCAAACGATAAAGAAGAAGAATATGAGATTATTAATTTGCTTTTCTCCTCAAGTTTGTCATCTCATGATGACGTGGAGCATCAGTCTATGTGTCAACTCACCATTATCAATAAGGACCAGTTTTGATAAGTTTATCGACTTCACGTAGGGTCGCGGACAGGGTAGGACAACTAGGATAAATTCCGGGAGCCCACAACGGTCAGGGCGCCTACCACCGTCACAATTTGTAATTTATATAGGCCTAATGCATAATTTTCCCTTGGGCCCACAAATCCTGTCCGCGGCCCTGACTTCATATTATTATTATTATTATTATTATTATTATTATTATTATTATTTTCAGCGTCTTGATATTATCGAAAATATACCAAGCACGCATTTAGAACCACCTTACTCCATACCTAGAAAGGGAAATCAGGAAAAGATAATATTTATACTGAAGAAATAAACTAGCGAATTTGGACAGATTAATCGAAATATGTCATGTGTACAACATTGACAGATTAAGAGCACGCAGATCATGTGACTACTGACTGACCTAGAAACACGTCTTTTGTAATTAACAATTTGGAACCACAGGTGCTCGACGCGAGCTTGATGTTAAGAAAAAAAATAACAATAATCTGAAGGAAAATAATCATACAGAGTGACAAAAATACCTCAGATCACCCCCATGACCCGTTCTGACATTGGACCCTCTCTATCATACTATAGTCTATATACAGAGGCGGACTTACCATTAGGCAAAGGTCGGCAATTGCCTTAGGCCCCAAACTACCAAGGGCCCCGTAAAACGCCTCATAAACTTATGGTTACGATTTGGTGTCTTACTTTTCACCAATTAATTATATATCTAAACATCGATACGCTAAAATGCTATCCGAATGTTTAATTCATGATGAATATGTCCCACCCAGTCCCCACTACATTGGACTATTCCATTATCTACTGTGTATCTGCGTGTGTGTTTGTAAACAAACGGCACAGCTCACTCTCCCAGTGACAGTAGCTACAGGTGCGAGAAGTTTCTCATCACTGAAACTCATTAAAACGTACCTCAGGTCAACTATGTCACAGGACAGGCTGTCTGCACTTGCTGTTCTCTCCATTGAGCATGAAGTCAGCAAGTCACTGGATATGGAATTAGTGATCACAAGATTTGCTGAGGCCAAGGCTCGCAAGGTCACCTTAGGAGCACAAGATAGAAGACAGAAGACCATCGCCGTGTGAAGACTGGTGACAAGTTACAAGTACATCTTTCTCAGATAAATAAGGACTGAAAAGGGGGAGTACAAGGGTTGTGGAGGGCCCCATGCCTGTGTTTGCCTTAGGCCTCAAAATGACTAAATCCGCCACTGTCTATATATATAGTATGATAGAGAGGGTCCAGTGTCAGAACGGGTCATGGGGGTAATCTGAGGTATTTTTGTCACTCTGTATGATTTTTTTTTTCTTCAGATTATTGTTGTTTTTTTTCATAACATCAAGCTCGCGTCGTGCACCTGTGTTTGGAACAACTTAGCATTGTTTAAAATTAGACCTTGAAATTTGATCGGGAAATAGGCCAATGGTACAATCGCGTGATTTGTCATGTAAACTTTACAATTGCCCGAGACTTTACCTGCTCATACACGAATAAAACAGGTAAGACATTAAGTTTGGTCATGTGACCTCGGTACAATTGCTCGAATCTGTACCTGCTCAACAACGGCAAATAAAGGTAAGACGTCTAGGTACTCTTTAAAACACATCCCCTACATAAAAATATGGAAAACCAACTTAATGAGCTAGATAGTTCAGGAGAATAAACTAAATATATACGAGATTGGATTTGCAGTTTTAAATTAGATTCATAAATTCAACTTGTATAAATCAGCTGTCTTTATCCGTATCAATACTTACCTATCAGCACTTACTCAGGCTACAAGACGTATCTCTACTGCTGTTTGGTTTTAAACAAATCCATTGCAAAACGTGTCTACATATAATTGACATTTACTGAATTCAACACTTTGTGAGAAATGGGTACGACACATGTATATCTAAGTTTTCAAAGGCGATCATACCTTTAGTTAATACACGAGTTTCACAATCGCCGATAATCAAAGGTAACGACAGTTATCTAATTATCCATGTGTTCCAAGGCGAGGCTTAGGAGTTATGCTTCGTGCGTGTGTACTGAAGACGGTAGAGGACCATTATAGCCGTAAAGTGAATATTGATAAACGAATCATATCCTTAACATACACGAAAACTCTTTCAGACAAAAAAATTGTTATACGATACAATCACTTTACTGGCGCGCGGTGGGGGTGGGTGCAAAACGCTTGGTATACATAAACCGAATTTGTCGAGAAGCATATTATGCAAAAGAAATATGCAATAGCAAAATAAAAATCTGACCCAGTGAACTGAATGGATGATCATACACAAATAAAAATCTGAACCAGTGAACTAAATGGATGATCATTCGCAAATAGAAATCTGATCTAGTGAACTAAATAGATAATCATATGCAAATAGAAATCTGATCCAGTGAACTATATGGATAATCGTATGCAAATATATGCGAGCAATATGTAATGTTTCACTGGCTTCCTTTCGTCGAACTTCTCTTGAGAGTTATAGTGTTTACACTGTTATCACAATTCGATACGCTCCTCGCTGAAATTCTCGGTCGAAGATGCTCCGATTGGAAACTGTAGAAAACGGTCTATTATACGCTATTAAGATAGATAGATAGATGGATGGATGGGTGGCTGGCTGGCTGGATATTACGTCTTGTTTAAATAGCATAGCACAAAACACACCGTAAATAAGAGTTTATATCATCCATGATCAGCCTCGCTAGTCTGCGCCAGTAGGTCTTAACATAATGCGTAATCTGCGAATATTCTGTACATTTTAGGACTCCTTGCCCGTACTACCTATCTGCATCAATGCGATTCGCGATCCTTTTTTCATGTGTTCTACCCATCATATGGGCTCTGAACAATGGATTGGCTAGAACTCCGCCTATGGGCTGGCTGTCATGGCAACGATTCAGGTGCAATACAAACTGCGAAGAAGACCCGGATAATTGCATAAGGTAATGAGTGGTGTTTCTATTTACCGTATGAGAAAATAAATTGTATATGTTTTAAGCGTAAAGTTAACGTAATCAATATATGTCTGACAAGTCCTGTTAAATACGGAGTATTTATTGCTTTTTTACGGATTTGTGGCCAATATGCTGCTTTGCCGATTTCTTCAACATCCAAGAAAAAAATAGTCCCCATTGATTTTAAAACGCTGATATGGTTTATTGAGCCCTTTGTGTAATTTTCGCTGGCTGATGATCCATTACGTGTATAAAAATACAATTTTATGCAGTATTTTTAAAAAATAGATTCTATGCAAATATGGGGCAGAGGTCACACTGTAAAAGCAGAAAGATAATTCACCAACGCCTTTTATTATTTTGGGAACACTCACTGACAATATATGATATCTTCTTCGGAAAAAAAAAAAAAAAATCTCCCGAATGAAATATGTTGAAGTCTTTCGTTATTAGTGAGAAGCTGTACATGAGAATGGCGGAACTCTTGGTGAAGGAAGGATATCAGAAGGTGGGCTACGAGTACGTCAATATTGACGATTGCTGGGCGGCCAAGGAAAGGGGCCCTGATGGAAGACTTATAGCTGACCCTGACAGATTCCCTAACGGAATTAAGGCCCTTGCTAACTATGTAAGTAGTGTCTGTGCGCATGCCTTTTAATATGCCAGGCCTCACGATAATAAGATATGCACCCGCTCAAATGTCAATCAACTAAAAATTCTGATATCTGACTGGTCAGTGATTTGACCAGAGCAAATAAGACTTTGATGCTTTTAATTTGAGTTTGATGTGTATAAAATGTGTTTATTATCTTGAAGCCAGGATTATGTAAACAGTCTATCTAGTTAAGTCCGCTCTGTTCCTTTATATTTTCTTGTTTGTCAAATTGCAAAACATTAACTTCTTTAGACCTTGAATTAAAACCGGTTTATATTTACATCCACAAGTTTGAAGGTGAATCTTTTCACATAATTTGTACAAATCGTAATTAGTAAATTAAGGGCAATGAGTGTAATTAGTAAATTAAGGGCAATGAGTGTAATGCTTATGGATTTACCACTCACATACAAGTGATCTCAGTTCACAATATTAAGATATGGATGCAGTGATCTCAGTTCACAATATTAAGATATGGATGCACTGATGTCAGACCACAATATTAAGATATGGATGCACTAATGTCAGACCACAATATTAAGATATGGATGCACTGATGTCAGACCACAATATTAAAATATGGATGCACTAATGTCAGACCACAATATTAAGATTATGGATGCACTGATGTCAGACCACAATATTAAGATATGGATGCACTAATGTCAGACCACAATATTAAGATATGGATGCACTAATGTCAGACCACAATATTAAGATTATGGATGCACTAATGTCAGACCACAATATTAAGATTATGGATGCACTGATGTCAGACCACAATATTAAGATATGGATGCACTGATGTCAGACTACAATATTAAGATATGGATGCACTAATGTCAGACCACAATATTAAGATATGGATGCACTGATGTCAGACCACAATATTAAGATTATGGATGCACTGATGTCAGACCACAATATTAAGATATGGATGCACTGATGTCAGACCACAATATTAAAATATGGATGCACTAATGTCAGACCACAATATTAAGATTATGGATGCACTGATGTCAGACCACAATATTAAGATATGGATGCACTGATGTCAGACTACAATATTAAGATATGGATGCACTAATGTCAGACCACAATATTAAGATTATGGATGCACTGATGTCAGACCACAATATTAAGATATGGATGCACTAATGTCAGACCACAATATTAAGATATGGATGCACTGATGTCAGACCACAATATTAAGATATGGATGCACTGATGTCAGACCACAATATTAAAATATGGATGCACTAATGTCAGACCACAATATTAAGATTATGGATGCACTGATGTCAGACCACAATATTAAGATATGGATGCACTGATGTCAGACCACAATATTAAGATATGGATGCACTGATGTCAGACCACAATATTAAGATATGGATGCACTGATGTCAGACCACAATATTAAGATATGGATGCACTAATATCAGACCACAATATTAAGATATGGATGCACTGATGTCAGACCACAATATTAAGATATGGATGCAGTGATCTCAGTTCACGTATTAAGATGCAGATGCACTGATCTAAGATCACAGACTATGACATTCTGGCAAATCGAAAGCTCGGCTCAAAGCTGACATTTCTTGGTTTATTAGTCGTGTCCATGGACAAGTGAACAATGCATCAGATAAAAGTGGCACTTTGAACTGACGATCCATGACATTCGTTTAGATCTCCAGTAATTTCACATCCAATTCCATGTTTGTAAACTGCTAAATACGTTTCAGATCAGAGAAATCAGAACTATGATTAATAGTTTGAAATTTTGGACTGGCAGCAGCCTGATATGCTAGATCAGTAAACTAAACTATTAATCAGAAGACTAAGATACTTTATTAGTAAAATGTAAACTGTGTTATTGTATAGGTCACGTGACAGCTCTGTACTTGTATAATCGACACTCTTCTGAGTAAGAAACTCGAGCTCAAGCGGAAAACTGCAAAGTCATGTATTTCATTTGGAACATACCTGCATGATTCGAATCCGGTGTTTAAGCGGAAAAACCTTAGTTATGTGTGATTTGTGTGATTTATATTTTCAACGTAGCTTTAATAATTTTTCAGTGATGTCTAGCACTGGGGCATCATGCCGCAGACATATGGCATGATGTCCCACCCGGTCACATTATCCTGACACCAGGCCGACCAGTCATAACACTAACCTCTTAATGCTGAGCGCCAAGTGAGGCAGCTGTTAGTATCATTTCTTCAAGTCTTTGATATGACTCGGCCGGGCTTCGAACCCGCGACCTCCCGCATCCGAGGCGGACGCTCTAACCACTAGGCCACCGGAGCGGTACCTTAGTTATGAAAGTTCCAAAAGTGTGACTTTATCTAGCATACAGTTAAATTCATAAAACTTTCGGACCTTAGTTATGAAAGTTCCGAAAGTTTTACGAGTTTAACTGTATGCTAGATAAAGTCACGTGATCACAGTATTGATATTTCGAGTTCTTTTTCGAACTCAAAAAGTTCGGATAGTACAGGGCTGGGTTTATGATTCACAATGTCAGGTTCAGAATAAAACGTCTTGCTAACATTTATCTTCTCTCCATAATAATTTCCTGTTAACGTGTTTATTGTTTATCTAGACCATACCTGAGTTTATCAAATGTATTAAAACCGTCTTGCAGGTACATGGTCTTGGCTTGAAGCTTGGTATCTATGCAGATTTTGGTACAGAGACGTGCGGCGGGTACCCGGGTAGTAAGTTTTATTTGGAGCTGGACGCCCAGACCTTTGCCGAGTGGGGAGTAGATATGTTGAAACTTGACGGCTGTTACACTGACGTAGAAGACATGCAATACGGTCTCTCTCTCTCTCTCTCTCTCTCTCTCTCTCTCTCTCTCTCTCTCTCTCACACACACACACACTGTACAGAATGTTTCCAAATCAGGGAGTCTAATTATACCTTGTTACCCATAAAACTGATAAGACCTCTCAAATATTGAATTTGATATTGTTGTCATAAAATTTTCGACTTCAATATATAATATTTATTTTTTATGGAAGATGTGATAATAGCTGTCGTGAGGTTTGCGCTGTAACTAATAATACATATGCACGTGGCAAAATAAAATGGGTTTGCGTTGTAACTAATAATACATATGCACGTGGCAAAATAAAATGGGTTTGCCTTTAACGTAATAACATAGCATATGAACCATTGTATGCACGTTAAAAAAACTTTTTGATCCCGACTTTTTAGGATATCCGGCCATGGGCTTCTACCTGAATAAGACAAACCGTCCTATACTATACTCCTGCAGCTGGCCTGCCTATGTGGTCGGTAGTGGGAAAGTGGTGAGTGAAATGAAGGGTTGGTGAGGTGTGAGAGATGTTCTGCCTGGTATGGGTAAAAACAACATCATGAGGAAAATTTAAATTCTGCTGCTGAATTCGAATTTGTTGTTGCTTTCGTTAGGGTTATTTTAACAACAGGTTAATATGAAACCCTGTTCATCCGTGTGTTCGTGCAAGTTTTAGAGTGTGCTAACCGACAAATATCAAACCACGCAAGATGGTGAAGTGTGCTAACTGACAAATATCAAACCAAGCAAGATGGTGAAGTGTGCTAACTGACAAATATCAAACCACGCAAGATGGTGAAGTGTGTTAACCGACAAATATCAAACCACGCAAGATGGTGAAGTGGATGGCGGTGGAGTCTGCGTAGGAACAAGTCGACAAACCGCCTCTTGACTCGGGAATGGCAATGACGGAATTGGAATGGTATTAAATGATAATAGAAACACAGGGTCATTTAGCTGTGCTAGAGATTAAAGCTACAGCAATTTATTGTCTATCAAGGTTACTGTTCAGTCAACTGATGATTTCAATAAATGATACAACAATATGGCCTTATCATTTTATTTTAAGTTTCATTTCATGATATATTCAAGTCAAAGAAAATGGGTGAGGGAACCTAAGCAACTGCACCTGCATTTCTTGAAATAAATCCATGGATTGTATTTTTCATGACTCTGTCTTGAATCTTTGTAAACATATTTTATTTATAATCACACATGAAATGAACGACGAACCATGTTTAATGAATTTTCAACGTGAAGAGTGATGGCTAAAACCTGTTTTGTCTTTTAAGTTTTCGATGAACAATTTTTAAATCATCGGCACCATATCCGTATGTCTGATTAATTATGTGAGCATGCCCCTTTTTATTTGAACCTAATTACCCAGCATGCCCCTTTTTTCATTTGAACCTAATTACCCAGCATTCCCCTTTCTCATTTGAACCTAATTACCCAGCATGTCCACTTTCTCATTTTAGCCGAACTACACCCAAATCGCGTCTACCTGTAACATTTGGAGAAATTATGATGACATCGATGATTCTTGGGACAGTGTGAAGAATATTATCAGTTTCTATGGCGACGACACCGGAAACTTCAGCTCTGTTGCTGGTCCTGGAAACTTCAATGATCCTGATATGGTATAAATCTAACATAACTTTACTTCGTATAGCACACTTATCATGAATGTTCGAAGTTTAAATTAAGTCACTTTAACGAATCTCCTGGAACATTTAATAATTTCATTCATACACGTATCTAAGTTTCCATCAAATGTTACATTTAATAATATTATTGTCTGTCCAGCTGATCACTAATATGGTGTAAACACGAATGTCTTTGAAAACAACTGCTTCTGAAGTAAGCAGAAAATGTCGATGTGATGATTGTCGTCGTATTGATTTAACAGTTCAATTCTATTTGGTAGAATTTTCAAATAAAACTGTCAGAACACTAATAAAAATACAACAAAACCATGACCCTTGACGGTTCACAAATGTACGCAGTCATCACTTGTTTTTTGTTTTCTTTTTATTGTAATGTGGAAAAACCTACAATGAATAAAATGTATATATTTTTAATAAACAATTTATTTGGTTATATGTCAGATGTGATGCTAGATAGAACGTCAAGGCAGAGAACTAAGAAACTCAAAAGAACTTTTAAGTCGCACATACTTCCACACCTAACCCTCTCCTTGCGGAATATTAACGCTTTCCAACGCATTCCGAAGCCTTGACTATTGACAAAGCATTGTAGCAAAGAACTACGTGAGAGAAAACTAGATACTCGTTATAATGTGCTATGAATGACCATGACTCGACGGTCTTTATATATCACTTGACAAATGTTCTCATTTCCTAATATGTGTATTTGAAAATTACTTTTCTTGTAGCCTGCATGTTAAGCCTAGTATCGGCAAATTTATTACATGAGTTGACTGGATATTTTGTTTTTATTGGCTGGTTTTATTTTCACTGCCAACGAATCAATGAGGATGCCAACACGAAATAGTGAGCAACTGAAACGGCTTCTTTCATTCTTTTTAAACTTATTTGACGTAAGTAAGAAATAAAATCCTTCTTTTAAGTGTTAAACTCATTACAGCTCATAATCGGAGACTACGGTTTAAGTTACGACCAGCAGCGTGTACAGATGGCCATGTGGGCGATAATGGGTGCTCCGCTCCTGATGTCCAACGATCTGGGTCACATCCGGGCTGAATCTAAAGAACTGCTCCAAAATTTCTACCTCCTTCGAATCAATCAGGACCCATATGGCATACAGGGCAAGCGCATTTTGAAGGTAGTTGATGCTGAATGTCATTTACTACCAACTGCTTCACTGGTGGCGCCCCCACTTTTGCATTACGCCACTACCTGCGCATACGTTTTCTGCGTGATTCTTGCAGGATTGTTCTTCCCCCTTATAAATATAAAGCGCTTTTAAAGCATTTAGAGCTTAGCATGTTTTGTTGTCAATTTACCCACATATTTCGTCAAAACATTGAGCGAATAATGACACCGTCCACAATTCAAAACGAGTTCAACATCGAAGTCTAGCAGCTTATGCAGGTGTAGTGGTGCTCGTCTGACAACGCCTGCATGGCAGCAGTTTGTATTTTATCTTGTAATGCATTATTTGTCCCTTACTTCTATTACCAGTGAGCACCATATTTGATGAAGGAATAAATATCATCGTACTTTATATTTATATCGAAGGTTTTCAAAATAGGTATTTATTTGATATTTCGTGATCTTATATGGGCATGTAAATTTGGTGCTACTAAAACTAAGAGATGATTGCCACTGTTGAGTAAAGACAAAGTTTTCGCTTCAGTCAAATGCCAAATTTTGCCATAATACGGGTATGAAAATAAATATTTCTACATGTAAAGAATAATAAGAGCAAAGTTGATTTTGATTTATTGTTACTCCATACTGTTTGTCTAATAAGAGCTAAGTTGATTTTGATTTATTGTTACTCCATACTGTTGTCTAATAAGAGCTAAGTTGATTCTGACTTACTGTTAAGCAAATACTGTTGTATAATAAAAGCTAAGTTGATTCTCACTTACTGTTATGCAATACTGTTGTATAATAAGAGCTAAGTTGATGTCAACTTACTGTTATGCAATACTGTTGTATAATAAGAGCTAAGTTGATTCTGACTTATTGTTATGCAATACTGTTGTGTAATAAGAACTAAGCTGATTTTGACTTATTGTTGTGCATCACAGTATTAACTCATAAGCATGAACTAAATGCAATAGTGCAATAAAACACATCACATAGCCCAAAAACTGCCGGTGATGTGATGTATCAATTACTGCATATACTGGTGTTTATAGTGTTTCAGTTGCATACATAGTAGTCAAATATTTACAGCCGCATAATGTGCCGGCAGAGCTGGGTCTGCATTTTGTTCTCCTTACAATTTTAAGTTAACGGTGTTAACCAGAATCTATACAGATATATACATGACAAAAATAACAGTGCATCCATTTACAGGCGGGAAATATAGAGGTCTGGAAGAAACCCATGGGTTTGCAAGGCAAGGGGGCGGGCTATGCTGTGCTGAACCTCAATAGTGGTGGCGGCCCAGTGAAGGTGAGCTTAAGTTACTAGCATATGACTGTCTGCCCATTTGACCAAGATGGCGGGCAACCCAGCAGTTTCTCCTTTTGCTATTTAAGCAAGGCATATTGAGACATAAATTAGCATATACATTACTAGCATACATACTTACAGAAAACCTGTTTGTGTTCACTCTGTTGATGTTTATTTATAATACAAAACTGAGATTCAAGCAATGTATCTGAACTGCAAAAATGCCATATAAAATCGATAGCAAACCTTTGTTAGTAATCCACCAATCTGCATATACTAAATTCTTGAGCTCAGCATCTGCATAAACAAGATGCTAAAACTCAGTATCAAATAAAGTTGGCAAAAAAAGTGTCTTGGGATGACATATCAAACACTGGTCAAGTTGACGGTTTCATCGAGGAAGCTACTAATTTGTATAGCACTGCGGTTATCCATGTGCATCAATGAACATAGTAGCTCAGGGTGACCTCAAGAACTAGAATAAAATAATCCACAAACTCTGCCAAAAAATCCCATATATTTTCCATATATGAATAACAGCTTCAATATCGCTGCATGCAAATTCCGTTTTCTTTCACATCCTGGAGCAACTCTTTTCTTCTTTTCTCAAGTCCTTAAACTTTTATCATCACATGTTTCCAAATATGAATAATGCATCATTTATAATGACAATAATTTTAAACTTGTGTTAACATGTAGCATTTTCAAATTCATCAACAGGGAAAAGTAGAAAAGCCAAAGAAATTCAAAGAAATTCATACATGTATATGATTATAACATTTGAAACTGCATTTTATTGATCATATTTTAAGGAGAAAAACTCCACACCAAATTTAGCCAAATTCAATCAAATTCACAGTTTTTGTGAAGAATCCAGTGTTTGAAAAATTAAACATGCAGTCACACTTGTCTTCAGTAGTTCTTTCCTTTTTCTCAAGTGCAAGACAATGATGGTAAAGCAGAGGCATCCTGAGGAGTTCATACCATTGACCTGGATAAAGATTGCTTCCTCCTGGATAAGTTGATACATGTAATGACAATGAATATGGTGGTGGTGACAGTGGTGGTGACTGTAAGAAGTGGTGATGATGACATAAAAGTTTTATTATTATTGTTATTATTAATATTATTATTTTTGTTAGAATATTGTGAACATGACTTTGCAATATCATACTGTAATGGATGAATAGCTTATAAAATCTGTTCACACTGCTGTGTATTTACTATTGTTTCTTTCATTATTTTTTTCTACAGGTTGACCTGCCATTTACCACACTTGGTCTCACAGAGAAAGAGGGTTACAATGTAACTGAGGGGTTCACAGGGAAGTTTGTTGGAGTATTCTATGGTAAAGATGTCCAAACTGTACATGTGAATCCATCTGGAGTCTATCTTGGAATTGCATACTTTGACCCTTGACCTATAGGTCTGACCCCTCACCTAAGACCTGACTTTTAGCCTTAAACTGACCTTGACTTTTGACCTCGAGACTGAGGCTGTTACAGTAATGATATGTATACATGTACATATTGTAGTAACTAACATAATTCAACCATTATATAACAATGAATTTGAAAATGTAATTAATCAATGCAAGTGATCATTCGCCCTGTATTTACACATAGATCAATTAAATTTGTTCTCCTTGACAAAAAAAATTACAATTTTGCTGTAACCATAGTCAAGATGTATATTATCAGTCTTTGAAAAACTCAGAGTGTTAGTCATGGTAGATCATGGAATTTCAGAGTAATAATCTCAGGCATGGCTTTGAACTGTATATTTTATGTTTCTCAGTGTATGTAGTATGTAAGTCGTATGAACAACTCACTATCACCTGTTGTCATTATTCCTTGCATCGAGCATTTTTTGCATTGTTTTATATCCTCCCATGAAGATATTATTTATGTCTAATATTAATTCATCAAGCTGTGAGACTGTATCATTCTCATAAAACTTACTCAGTCATTTCTTTTTACACATGGAATGATAGAGATCGTAAATTGTAAAGATGGTACTTGTTTGAAATTGTTCACTCACTTACCTGTTCCTTGCCATAGAAATGTGATACAGACTTTAACACTTACCTGTTCCTTGCCATCATTTTATAGAAATCTGATACAGACTTTAACTTCATACAGAGGTGGAATCAGTCGACAGTAAGTTGTAGATGTTACATTTATTTCCATGAATTACTTACATTTTTATACATTTGTTTACTCTGTAACCCAATTTGTTTGTAAATAATAAATACTTTTGCAATAAATAAAACTATATTTAGCAACTAGTTATGTATTTCTAATCTCATCCTTTTCAATTATTGCTATGATTTAAATTAGAACTGAAGGTTCACCTATCCTGAATAAGTCTTGAAGAAACTGATCAAGAGCTCAAAGAGGGTCTAATATCACTCATCTAACTAGTTTGTCCACGAGTTCCAAAGACATCAGTAGAACCACTGAATGGAAACATCTTTATGGACACTATGATGTGTTTCTATCCTAAAACATCTTGGCATGCACTGGATACTAACTAACTGTCAACATGGGTTGAGGAGAAGATGAAGTTGTGAGATGCATGTTAAAACTCTTGTACTGTAAGCTAACAGATTCTGCTGACAAAAGAAGATAACAAGATTTCATCATCTTAGACATTTCTAAGGTGTGTGACCATGTACTCTTTTAAAATGCTATAGAATCAGGGAATCTATGTATAAATATATCAAGTCTTTCCTGTTGGACCAAAAAATGCAAGCAATTATTGACAGTGCATCATCAGAAAAGGTTTCAGTAGTTAGTGGAGCTCTGCCGGAAATAGTCTTCTTTCTCATATTCATCAGTGACCTGCCAGGCTGCATTTTATCCAAGACTCTACTGTTCGATGTCCAGATATCCATATCATGAAGACTTCAAAGCACTCCTAGATGATCTGGGAGGCTATATGGGGGAATGTATCTTCATCCAAATAAGTGTAACGTATTCATATTAATCGGGAAATGGAACCCAGAACTAATACTGTACCAGTCTCAAGGTCAAAAACATGGAGGTTATCAGCTCTCTCAATATCTGGGTTGTGGATATTTAAGCAAATCGCTATGAAAACCCATACTGACAAGACAATGAAAAAGGTTAACACCATGTTAGAAGTTTTAAAGGATATACACATCATAAGTTCACAAACCAAGCTATCTGCATATTTCACACCTATCTGTCCCAATCTTGAGTACTTTACTACTATATGTAGTCCATGCACTAAGCAGAACTAGTATAAAGTGAGATGACTGAACAATTTTGCTGGGAGTCATGGAAATAAGGAGAATTAAATAACAGATTACCATGTTATACAATATCATCAATAACCTTATGGACATCCCAGACCCAGAATACCTCACTCCTGTATCTTTCAAAACAAGATCAAATCATTTTCTAAAACTTGGGCACTAAATAAATTCAACTGATATTTTAAGAACAGCTTTTTCCCAAGGTCAGTTCGTCTTTGAAACACTTTACTGTCCCAAGGTCAATTCCTCTTTGAAACGCTTTGCTAGTCCCAAGGTCAATTCCTCTTTGAAACACTTAACCAGTCCCAAGGTCATTTCTTTTTTCAAGCACTTTACCAGTCCCAAGGTCAATCCTCCATGGAAACACTATCAGTCCCAAGGTGAAATCCTCTTTGAAATGCTTTACTAGTCCCAATGTCAATTCCTCTTTGAAACACTTAACCAGCCCCATGGTCAATTCTTCTTTCAAGCACTTTACCAGTCCCAAGGTCAATCCTCCTTGGAAACACTTTACCAGCCCCAAGGTCAATCCCTCTTTGAAACACTTTACCAGTCCCAAGGTCAAATCCCTCTTTGAAACACTTTACCAATCCCAAGGTCAATCTCTCTATACACTTTACCAGTCCCAAAGTCAATTCCTCTTTGGAATGTTCTACCAGTTACTCTAGCAACAAGAATTGGGCTGAAATGCAAAAGTCATTTCAGTGGTTTGTTTGGTATAGACTAAAGTACTGAAACTGCATTCCAAATCTTCCTTTATCTTGGATCTTTTTATTTTCTATTATTTCCTTATTTTTTTCTTCTAATGCAAATACCATAATCATGTTCTTGGCTTTTATTTACTTTTTCCTTTTTCCTGTTCATTTTTGGGGGCTTAATTTATATGGTCCTGTAGAAAAAGAAAATTTTCATGGGTACTTAAATTTGTGGTTTTGCCTGTCAAAGTTTGCATATAAGAAGTTATTTCAATTCAAGGTTTAACCTCTACAAATACCCAAAATAAGGAATAAGAAAGAATAAAACTATCCCAACACAAATGGCAGTCACCTGAATGTTTAAAACAACACTAAAACGTGTGCAAATCAAAGAGCCAACAAGTTCAATACTTCACCATTTTTCAATCATTTACACCTTGTTTTCCTTTGAGTGCTCAACATTCAAAGGGAGCAGATGCCACCAAAGTGTGAAGATGGTAAAAAAAGGAAAAGAAAATGGAGTCACTCTGTTGTTTGTGCCTGCTTCATGTACAGACCAATTTCAGCTACTAGACTTGACAATAAAGGAAGAATATAAAGAAGAATCAAAATCACAACAGGTATGCTAACAGGTCGTGGAGGCCATCATGGAAAAGGAAGATGTTACTGGTGACGAACAGTGCACTGTATTAGAGAACAGTACATCCTAAATGATCAAGCAAATTCATGCTGGATGGATAATTGCAGCTCATGCAACAATGAGTACAAGATCAGACCTAATTATCAGTAGATTTGAGAAAGCTGAACTTGTTTAATTCAGCAATTTTGTGATTATTTACCTGACAAGCATTTGTGTGTGTACCTTGAGACCTGATTGACACAATGTTGATTCAGTACTAAAATCAGTAAAGTATGAGCTTTAATACTCTGCTGTAAGTAGCATATAGTTCTTCATTAATAATATTGCTTCAGAAATAGTAATAATATTTTACAGGCTTGTTGTTCTTCTGCATTAAAAACACACTGATAAAATGAAATGCACTTTCAGGAGGATTTTAATTTTTCAACAACAGTTGTACTTAAATGAAGGATCAATTTGAATAAGTATTACATTTAAATAGGGTAATTTATTATTCTTTCAATTTCAGTATTACTAGTGTTTGAACACCTTATGCTTTTCCTCGTCTCTCTCTATCCTTGCTTATCTTACATGTTGATTTAAGGCAACTGGTGGAAATTACATCTGCCAGATACCTTATCGATATGTGTGCACTGAAACAATATAAAATGCTTTATAATTCTTTTTTCAAAGGGTTAAAATAAAACACATGTTAAGAGCTAGTATCTTATTACCAAATTACAGTACTGATGTTGGTTTAACCAAATGCTAGTACCAGTAGCTTTGTTAATCTCATGGAATGAAACACAGTAAGAAAATGGGCTGGTGTCATCATCGTATGTGACTAAGTTTTTGTTGGGTCTTTAAATTCCTGGTCTGGTGCAACAACAAAAACCATGAAAATGGGTCCCTCACAGAAATTTCAGACGCTACATTAATTACGCTCCTGGCTTTACTTATTTACTTTATCTCCATGAATTCTGTGTCGATGAACATTAATAATCAAGTGTTAACGCAGCTTTGCTCCAAGTAGATATAATCGTTGATGATAAACTACGATACTACACTAGCACTCTCTACTGCTGTACTGTATATCGAGATAAAGTCTTATTTGACCAGATATCAGGTCATGACCATGCTTGTCTGCTGTATTGTATATCAAGATAAAATCAAATTTGACTAGATATCAGGACATGACCATGCTTGTCTGCTGTATTGTATATCAAGATAGTCATTTTTGACCAGTTATCAGGACATGACCATGCTTGTGTGCTGTATTGTATATCAAGATAAATCCATATTTGACCCGACATCAGGATCTAACCATGCTTGACTGCTGTATTCTGTATCAAGATAGTCATATTTGACCAGATATCAGGACATGACCATGCTTGCCTGCAGTAATGTATATCAAGCTAAATTCACAACTGATTAGATATCAGTTCATAAATATTCTTGCCTGATTCAGACAATTTACTTGTATTAAATGTGAACCTTCTAAACACAAGAAGCAGGTTACTGTGATTTACTTCCTATGTGGTTGGTTTAAAAGAGGGACTATGATTACCCACACAGAAAATGTAAAAAATAACCAATTACTAAACCTTTTTAGAAATTGTATTTATGTCATTATCCTTTTTTAGACACAACTTTACATTCCACTGCATGCAGCAAGAGACAACTTTACACTCCGCTGCATGCAGCAAGAGACAACTTTACATTCCACTGCATGCAGCAAGACACAACTTTACACTCCACTGCATGCAGCAAGACACAACTTTACACTCCACTGCATGCAGCAAGACACAGCTTTACACTCCACTGCATGCAGCAAGAGACAACTTTACACTCCACTGCATGCAGCAAGAGACAACTTTACACTCCACTGCATGCAGCAAGAGACAACATACACAATCTATGGATGGTACAGAATTTTTTTTAACCGAAAGTCATTATAACAGTAAAACCTGTCTTGAGAGCAATTGCTTTGGCAAACAAAAATATCTCTCAAGGCAGGTGGTCTCACGGTAAAGGTCATCAAATTATTAACAAAAATTGATCCATACATTAAGAATGATTACCTATAAATGACGGGTGGTCTCGGGTATTGTTTCAAGTAAGCTTTCTATATTAACTATATTAAGTACAAAGTTATTCTGCAATACAATAAAAACTTAAGTCTCACTTGTATAAATACAATACATGTATATAAATATATAGTTAGAAAATTTTTTAATCAACATTGTTTCATAACTGTACCTACGACTGTGATGTATCTTCTATGAGAATCAGAAACCGCAATATAACATTTAAAATTAACTGAAAGAACAAAAGCTCACGTCCAAATAACAAAACTAGGTTAACAATCTGACCATATGATGGACTGGCCCAAAACTAAAACTATATATATATATATACATACATACATACATATATATATATATATATATATATATATATATATATATATATATATATACTGTTTCATATGGTTTCACAAAAAGGTCTAATAATCAATTGTGGGAAGAGCCCAAATCATCTCCAGAAAGGGATACAGTTTTGACATAAAGCAATAAATTGTGCAAATGTAAAAAGGTTACAATTTTCTTTTGAATGATAAAAATTCAGGAAATGTCATGGATTAACAACATCAACTATGCTGACAAGAAATAATCTATTCCGATGTGTGCTGAAGTTAGAAGCCTCACCCACTGTAAAAATAGCACAAGTCAACATTCAGAAGAGTTGAATGAAGTTAACACAGCTAGGATTTTATGGTGCTAAATACTAAATACATTAATCTGAGTCCAAAATGGGTAAATAGGGGTTTGATTTTATGCTTTTCACTTAACAGTCTTGACTTCTACTAACTTTGTACCACTCATAGTGGGTTAATTCCCCTTACAGCTTTCATAACACCATTATTACAAGTTCAAATCTGGAAACTTGCAGAAGATTTTTTTTTCTCTTCTTGATTTTATCTTTGCTTTCCAAAAGTAACTGACAATATCAAAGATGTATTGCTTAAGCTAGCAGATCTGTCATAGTAAATTTATCAATTCTTTTTTCAAGGATCCAAATAATAGAAATGACTTTTTAAAACAAAAAAGACCCCATGGTCAAGCAGTTTGTGCAAGCAGTGTTTATGGTGTCATCTGGAGTGCAGTTTGCCATCCCTTGCAATAAACAGTGAAGAGTGTGTGGTACCATATATAAGTCCAACTGTAAACAATATAGCTCCTGATCTACTATCAAATAATGCCCCAGCAAATCAGGGTAAATGTTAGTTCTGCTGATTATTCATAACAAATTTCATTGACCTATATCTACCAGCAGATGGTAGATCTGGGTCTGTGCAGTTTGCAGCTGGACTTGTCTTATAAGCAAGTATGTATCATACCTTGGAATGAACATTTTTAAGAATGGAATGATGGGATGAAAATGCCTAAGGATCAAATGAAGCAAAACCTAAGTAGACACCAGATGGGTTAACCCATATTGTCTGCACACTGCTGGCATTGAAAACGCCAAGGTATGTTCCTGAGAACACTTCTGTCACATTATAACCCTCTTTTTCTGTAAGGCCTAGGGTCTCAAATGGAAGATCAATCTAAAATAAAAGAAATGTTGACAACTATAGTTAGTCATTTACTTGATTAAAAGTATATAAAAATGGATAAAATATATATACGTAGATTAACTACGAACTTTCACATTATGATATAGATCAAGTATGTACTTCAACAGTGTGATAAGATCATGTATGTACTTCCAAAAATATACAGATCAAATGTATACTCACACAATTATATGATATAAAAAGTATGTACTTCTACAATGATATTGATCAAGTATGTAATCCACATCATGATATAGATTAACTATGAACTTCCACAATATGATACAGATCAAGTATGAACTTCACAATATGTGACTGCTCAAGTATGAACTTCACAATATGTGATAGATCAAGTATGAACTTCACAATATGTGACTGCTCAAGTATGAACTTCACAATATGTGACAGATCAAGTATGAACTTCACAATATGTGACAGATCAAGTGTGAACTTCACAATATGTAACTGCTCAAGTATGAACTTCACAATATGTCACACATCAAGTATGAACTTCACAATATGTCACAGATCAAGTATGAACTTCACAATATGTGACAGATCAAGTATGAACTTCACAATATGTGACAGATCAAGTATGAACTTCACAATATGTGACAGATCAAGTATGAACTTCACAATATGACTGAGGATTCTAGGATTATTACTTGTTGCTTTACCATTACAAGATCATGAATGAAAGAACTTACTTAGCAAATACAAAACACAGGCCAATTATGTTGTGTCCAACATTTTATAATTTAAAAGAAATATTCAATGCATGAAATTTAAAAAAAAATAAGATGGTGGACCAGTGAATATACAGTGTAAATCAACCCACCTAGCCCAAACACAATATTTTGCATCAAACACTTATTTTTCCAAACATGGCTACAAGTTCTCATGCATTAAATAACTTTTGAGACTGAAGGTAACTGAAAACAAGCTATGAAAATGACAAATTATTAAAACTTTACATAAGGAAGGTATTTTCATACAAAATCATAAACTTTCTTTTATCCACTATCTCCTATTTTAAGATATAGGTCTCTGTGCAACAGGCACAACAATTTCTTATTTGATTCTTGTTATCCAAGTTAGTTAGGGTGAAAGCAGCAAAATATAGACATACAGTTTACCCATTTTTAAATTGTTTTTCTCTTTTTTCTTTTCTTTCTTCTAGATTTCATTTGTTTGAAGATTTGCATTTGTCTCTTTCTGAGAGTAAAAGAGCTTTACAAAGGAGAATTTCAATGGATCATGCTTCCAAGGGACTAGAGAATCTGGCAAAGAAATACTGTAGCTCAAGTTAAATTTCAGTGGATCAAGCTTCCAAGGGACCAAGAGAATCTGGTGAAGAGATATTTTAGTTTAAGTTCCATAGGTGTCAACATAATTTGTATGGTTTTTTTTTTTTTTTTTTTCATTTTGGTCAGTGTATGGCTGTACAACCGTTTTGTACGGTTTTTCGTAAATAATACTTTTTTTTTGTTTGTTTTGTTTTGTATGAATCCTGGACTCCCGAGTGTGGCAGTCATGGTGGTTTAACAGTAATTAGTCCGACTTTTCTGTGTGGAGATAAAGTCAATTTATAAAAATTTTAACAAAATATACTAATTAAAAATAAATAGTCTGCGAATTTAGCACCATGATTTTATTGTGCTGTCATATTTTTGAATTAAGTTTACGTAAAGCAAACAGGAAGATGCACTGCCAGCATGACGGAAGTAGTACAGATACTGAGTGACGTCATTCTCGTTGCTCGAAAATATGTAACACTGCCAATTTATATCCAGTTTTGACCAAAATCGGCACACCATATAGTAAATTCATAACTTTTCAAACACCAGATACGCAATTAATAGAAACAATCAACAGCTTACGAGGTACAAACTTCTGGACTACTACTTTGTCAATTTTTTTAATTTTTAGATTTCAATTTTTGGATAGCTCCTAGCTTAATATCTTGGTGTTTATGGGGATAAAATATAAATTCGTTACACATTTGTAATCGGGAGATCTTCTTCTATCACATATCAAATCTAAATTTTTAACTTATTTTTTATTTCTTTCATCTAGTTGAAATATTCCATCCATCAAATGGCTGAGCCTAACTCGAAGAAACGCAAGCTTGAAGACACTGACCGAGGTCATGGCAGGTTTCAGGCTGATTGGATTAAAGTCTTCCCTGACATTGTAGATGTATCAAAGTTAGGATCTTCCCATGCTTTTGTAAAATATGCAGTAAAGACATTAAAGTGGTGGCATCGGGCATATATGATCTGGAGGAACACTGCAGACTGAGAGATCTCTTTTGATGATGAAAAAAGTACATACAGAATGTAGGAAGTCTCTGAATTCAGACACAGTAGCATCATTTTTACAATGTAAAATAAACAATGACACCTGCTGCAGAGACTTTAAAACCCCAGAATACATTTTGAAAAGTGCAAAAGGTGCATGTGTTGCATATAGTACAACACACAAGTACAATGAATGAAATAAAGTTTCAGAAATGTTTTTGTTGTTGTTGTTATAGGGTTTAACGCCATTTTTCAGCACAAGATAGGCTATACATGGCGGCCAGTATTATTGGTGGAGGAAGAACCCTGGAAAATCCCGGGAAGAACCACCGACCCACGAGAAGCTACTGGCGGGCTTTCTCACGTACCCACGTTAGCCGAGCCTGGACTCGAACTCACGCAGACAGAGGTGAGATGGCAGTGATCCGAAACGGTCTGCGCTTTAGACCACTCGGCCACTCGGGGCCCCTTTCAGAAATGTAAATAATTATGTAAATATGTGTAAAAATACTTTGTGTATAGCATTTGTTGTTTCAAAACTTTTGATCTTATATAATGTATGAATACATTTTTTCATGTAAGGTTTCTTTGGTCTTTGTAAGGTTTTTATTGGTATGGCATACAGGTTTTCATTTCAGGGGGTTTACACCTATGAAGTTCTGTGGCTCTCTACAGTTTCATATTTTGCATAAGGTTAGACTTTTAAAGAAAATGAATCCCCAGTTTTTTTTCACTGGTTATACTGGCTATTTAAAAGAAAGAACTTGTATATCTTAGGTATTGTTAAAAAAACTTTAAATTCCCTTCGTTTTTGTGTATGGTTGATACTGTAAATTGGGTTATAGAGTATACAGCTTGGCCTTACATCAGATGTGCACCTATCAATAAACTGCTAGCTCTGCTTTGTCATTTTCACTTCCTTGACTTCAAATGTAACATTTGAAAAAGCATGCAGTCAGATGTGCATCTATCAATAAACTGCTAGCTCTGCTTTGTCATTTTCACTTCCTTGACTTCAAATGTAACATTTGAAAAAGCAAGCAGATAACATATTTTACTTTGCATATATCTTGTAATTTATTCACTGCACTTTCAAAAGCTGGCACTGCCTACTCTGGCAAAATTCACTTTCCCTATTTTAATAACTGTTGAAGATAGTGTACTGTAGACTAATTCAGGCTGATTTCTCATGTACATGGAAACAGCCATTTTGGTTGGGTGTGCTTTTAGATCATGTTTGTCTCCACAAGTATAATATGTAAAGAAACGTCAGCCATAGTACATGTAAGTAATATAGAGGTATTCCAACAGTTTCAACATTGTACATGTTGCAAATACAAACAACTTCACATTGCATCCGTCCCTCTGTCAAAAGTACACAGAACCTGTAGAATGAGGTCTATTATATAAAAATTTTACCGGCTCCTGAAAACGAGTTTCAACAACCTCCAGCATGTGTAAAGTCCAATAAGATTAAACTGTACAAATTTTAAACAACCAGTCAATATGATTCTCCTCTACAAATTTTAAAGAACCAGTCAATAAGATTCTACTCCACAAATTTTTAAAGAACCAGTCAGTTGGATCCTACTGTGGGGGTGCTCACCAGTTATTATGTACTTTTGAGAGAGTGACTTATGTAAGGTGAAGTTGTTTGCATCTAAAACATGCACAGTGGAGAGAATGTTGGCATACCTTTATGCTACTTTGATGTAATGTGACTGACATTTCTTTGGATATTGTACTTTTGGAAATTTTAAATGATCTTAGCACACTGCTAACTAAAATTACTGCTCCCTTGTGCTCTAAAAATCAGCCTGAATTTGTCTAAAGTACACTATCCTTAGCAGCTATTAAAATAGGCAAAATGAATTTTGCCAGACTAGACAATACTAGCTTCTAAAAGTGCAATGAATGAATTACCAAATATATAAAATGTAAAAAAGAGTTATCAGCTCTTTTTTTTACAATTTACCTCTGAAGTTCAGAAAGTGAAAATGAGCAAGTGGAGCTAGCACTATTTTGAAAGGTGCACATCTGGAGTAAGGCCAAGCTGTATACTCTATAATCCATATTACACCCATCAATCATACACCAAAATAAAGGGAATTAAAGGTTCTTTGAACAATACCTAAGATATACAAGGTCTTTTTTAAATAGCCAGTATAACTAGTGAGGAAACCCAGGGGAATTCTTTTTCTTTAAAATTCTAACCCTATGCAAAATATGAAACTGTAGGGCGCCACCTTAAAACAAATATAAAAATGTATGCAATTATTTTTCTTATTTTCATATTATTATGTATGATGTTCTGAATAAAATGGTACCTTAACATTGATTTTATGCATGAAAATAAGCTAATTATGCTTATTTTGCTCTTGCTTATATAATTTGCCATGTGTTACGTTTGTGAGAGTAGTGACCTTAATTATGGGGAAATTAGAAGTCTTAGAATATAGGAATAAAGTCAACTTAAATTTAAAACTGTTGCATTAAGTAAAAGAAATATATAGTGAAAATGTTTCTTTTCATTTATTTGCAATGAAATTAAAAAATAAATGATGACAAAGCAAATCTGCTTTCTTCCATATTAAACAATAAGCTAATATTTTACCCTTTGACCTTTATGAACCTCACCTGTTCCATCCCTTTTCAACCTGTAAAATTTATTGTTGACATCTCAGAAATAATTATGGCTAGTTCCATGTTCCTGTCTTTCAGAATAACACTGGTTGCTATGTTGATAAAATGCAATGCACGTTTTTAAAATAGCTCACCTTTTATCATAAGGTGGCGGGGACTGTACCTGTTTGAGACTCTGACACTAATAAATACTGTTCTGAGAGGGGAAATACAGGAGAATTATTCAAAAGGACTGTTTTGATGCTTGCAAATTAAATATTTCAGCCATACAATCAAAATTAAATCATACAGTGATAATACCTATGTGCTCCTTAAGGGGGCGCTCACCAGTTATTATGTACTTTTGAGTGAGTGACGTATGTAGGGTGAAGTTGTTTGCATCTAAAACATGCACAGTGGAGAGAATGTTGGCATACCTTTATGCTACTTTAATGTAATGTGACTGACATTTCTGTGGATATTGTACTTTTGGAAATTTTAAATGATCTTAGCCCACTGCTAACTAAAATTACTGCTCCCCTGTGCTCCAAAAATCAGCCTGAATTTGTCTAAAGTACACTATCCTTAGCAGCTATTAAAATAGGCAAAATGAATTTTGCCAGACTAGACAATACCAGCTTCTGAAAGTGCAATGAATGAATTACCAAATATATAAAATGTAAAAAGAGTTATCGGTTCTTTTTTTTTACAATTTACCTCTGAAGTTCAGGAAGTGAAAATGACCAAGTGGAGCCAGCACTATTTTGAAAGGTGCACATCTGGAGTAAGGCCAAGCTGTATACTCTATAATCCATATTACACCCATCAATCATACACCAAAATAAAGGGAATTAAAGGTTCTTTGAACGATACCTAAGATATTCAAGGTCTTTTTTAAATAGCCAGTATAACTAGTGAGGAAACCCGGGGAAATTCTTTTTCTTTAAAATTCTAACCTTATGCAAAATACTAAACTGTAGAGCGCCACCTGTACAAATTTTAAACAACCAGTCAATAAGATTCTCCTCTACAAATTTTAAACAACCAGTCAGTTGGATCCTACTGTACAAATTTTAAACAACCAGTCAATAAGAATCTCCTCTACAAATTTTAAAGAACCAGTCAATAAGATTAATAAGATTCTACTCTACAAATTCTAAAGAACCAATCAGTTGGATCCTACTGTTACTACAAATTTTAAAGAACCAGTCAATAAGATTCTACTCTACAAATTTTGAAGAATCAGTCAATAAGATTCTACTCTACAAATTTTAAAGAACCAGTCCTGCAAATTGGTACCACAGTTATTTCTCTATAAAAAATGTATAGAGATGCACAAACCTTAGCTGGACCTCCTCCTGAAGAGAGATTAAGGATAGCATAGGCCTTGCTCTTGCCCTCTGGTGCCATTGGTTTGGTCCATATCTCTATATTTCCCATCTGTAAGGAAGAAAAAAATTTATCTGATACTACACTTTTCAAGTTTGATTCGATTTTTTTTATATACAAAACATATCCTCTATATCTATTATCATTAGTGCAAATTTTGTTGTATTTCTAGTTTTCTCCAGTTTGACCCTATTTTTAATAGAGTTAAAGCTCTTTATTTTGTCTGAGTGCATTTTTGCGTTAAAGATGCATCTCTGCAATTTTTGATACCTACAATAACTCAACAACAATGAAATATATTCTATACAAATTCTATTCATTCATAAACTGTATTGCCTTTTTTCTGCACTATTATAAGTTTTTTCTTTCCTCTGTAAACTCTCCTGCAGAGTTACAATCCCTGATGAACTTTCCTAAGTACAGCAATCAATTTTGAGGTGGACCAATTGTTCTATTTTTTGCTTAAGACCAAACAAATCATTCAAACACCTCATACCTTTAAAATTCTTCTCCCCTGGATTCCTAGGTAATCTTGGTTGATCATTATAATTCTTGGGTTCTGGAGAAGATCCTTGGATTCTGGACGGATATTCCGTAGGTCATTGGACATAAAAAGTGGGGCAGCCATGATGGCCCATAAAGCCATCTGAACTTTCTCCTGGTCATAACTCAAACCATAATTACCAAGTATGATCTAAAATGAAAAATACATTGTCAGTGAAACAGCAATCAACACAAGGGTAAGAAATAAATCTAAATAAAATCAACACATGAGAATGCATGAAATCCATCAAAAGCAAAGCATCTATATGACACACATCATTTCCCCCCAGGATGCTCCCCCTTTCCATATTTTGGTCAGACTTAAGTAAACAGGCATGAAGCCGGTGAGACTAATTAACAGAATCGTTATCACTGCA